>VUQH01041025.1:0-13128 GCA_015106775.1 Etroplus canarensis
ATCAGGACATTGTGATGGCCACTCCAAAACATTGACTTTGTTGTTCTCAAGCCACTTTGTGACTATTTTAGCAGTATGCTTAGGGTCATTGTCCATTTGGAAGATCCTTTGCGCCCAAGCTTCAACTTCCTGACTGATGGCTTGAGATGTTGCCTCAATATTTCCACATAATGTTCGTTCTTCATGATGCCATCTATTTTATGAAGTGCACCAGTTCCTCCTGCAGCAAAACAGCCCCACAACATGATGCTGCCACCCCCATACTTCACAGCTGGGATGGTGTTCTCAGGTTTACAAGCTTCTCCCTTTTTCTTTCAAATGTAACAATGGTCATTGTGGCCAAACAGTTCCACTTTAGTTTCATCAGACCACAGGACATGTCTCCAAATATTAGGGTATTTGTCCCTGTGTGCGTTTGCAAACTGTAGTCTGGCTTTTTATGTCACTTTTGGAGTAACGGCTTCTTCCCGGCTGAGTGGCCTTTTAGCCTATGTCGATACAGGACTCGTTTGATTGTGGATAATGACACATTCTTACCAGCTTCAGCTATCATCTTCACAAGGTCTTTAGCTTTGGTTCTGGGGTTGATTCACACGTTTCGGACCAAAATACTTTCATCTCTGGGACACAGAACCCGTCTCCTTCCTGAGCGGTATGATGGCTGGACATTCCCATGTTGTTTATATTTGCAGATAATTGTTTGAACAGAGGAGCATGGCACCTTCAAGCATCTGGAAATTGTACCCAAGGATGAACCAGACTTGTGGATCACACGCAATGGGTGTGATCAACTCAGCGAATCAACACAGGTTTTCTGACTGTCAGCGTGTGCACATAAAAGGGACAGCGCTGGTACCAGAGGAACAATCACAAACATGGACAAATCTAAAGCCACTCAACAGCAAACTTTAAGCTTAAGCAAATATGAGGAGCTTTTAATGTAATGCAGGCTAAAAGCAAGTCAAGATGGGAATGTGTAAGATGGGTTTTTCAGAAACAATGAAACATCATTATAGCAGAAACAGCAGTGAATACATTTCTAACAGTGTATTCCATTAAATAACATGTTCAGTGTATTCTGATGGTGTGATAGACAATTTTAGCTTTAATACCTCCAGCCAAGAAGGTTACATGATCAATTCAGTTTGCCTGTTAGCAATATTACTCAAAGTCATGGATGGAATTGCATGATAATATACCAGAGGTGAGCCTTGGTTAACTTAGAAGTCAAAATCTTTCTGGATCTGTGTATTTTTGGAGGGATTCTTTACCATTGTGAGATAGGACAATTCTGGACACTTTGAGACATCGTCTAGATTTTGAAGAAAATATCGCAAAGTAATTTAGATCCAGACATCCTTCTGGATCCAAGGACTCAACTCATGCATAGTGTGGAGGGATTCTGCCTTTTTGGAGGTATGCAAATTTGAACTGTTTTGTTGTTTCTATACAACATTGTAATTGCATTAAAGGCAGCGCAGCTCACAGACGCTTGTTGGGGAAAGCCAACGATCCCTGAACACTCCTGCACTCCTAATCCAACCACTAAGCTTCACAAGGTATTCTCCCAAATGTAATCTCATTTTCCAAGAAAACTGATTGGTGAGTAAGTGATGCATTTACACACATTCAACTGTTATATGGGTCGGAGGACATGGTGATATACCTCTTTAAGAAGTGAACCACTGCTGTAAAACTGAAAACCTGAGGTTAAACGGAAAGTTAGCTTGTTTTATATAACAGGCCTAGGCTCAAACTGTAAACTGTCTCCTGAATATAAATGAATGTGTCATATTAGATAATAGTAATTTACAATATAACAAACCAAAACTCAAAGATATCCTCATAAAAATAATATAAAATAGAGGAGGGCAGATAATACATAAGCAATAATTTAAACTGGTACTGTTAAGAAGAAACTTGTGTTACATAGTTCAAAACACTTTGAACCTTCTTCCATTCTGTAAATTTAACCTCTTTCTCTCAAGAGCCCCCTGTTCTGGGTCCAGGCCATGTTATTTTTTATAATGCATCTGGTGCCATTCATTGAAGGGTGCCACACATGGCACGTTAACTGAGGCCAAAATGGATGCAGGGCGTGCTAAGGTTTATTTCAATTTGAAAGAGTTGCAGTTAATGTAATCACTCCCTGTGCAGCTGTGGGTTGGGTTTCTAGTGTCATTTGTGGTGATGGCGTGAAAAGTTACCCACAATGCCCACAGTAGGCTTTGTCACTGCTGTTCTACTGGGCACGAAGGACGGTTAGGGTGTCAAACACTCATCACTTTCGTCTTTGTCATAATCCTTATCCACTGAGTATTTTATTTGACCTGGCATTTTTAAACCAAGGCATTAACTTGAATTAACTTAACATAGACCACTACCTGTATCAACAGCGGATTTGGTGTGAGTTTTCAAAGCCATTTGATGTGTTACTGGCTTTGTCTGAGCACATAGGCATGCAATGTTTTCTGGCAGGCAACTCAAAGCTACATCAGAAAGGCTTCTAAAGAACAGGCTTACTCACTGCACATGGTACTTACTGCCCCTATAATCAAGTGTGTAGTTATGTAACTCCTGAGACAATCCACACACCACAGAGTACCTTTCAGATCCTTCACTGGCAGCAGTTGAGGAGGTGTTGGAGCCTTGTGAGTTAGACAGTGGCTCTGCCTCCTCTTCGCCGTTGTGTTTCATGGGGGACATATCGGTTGGTGCTCTGGGTTCTTTAAACTTCACAGTCTGGGCACAGGACACAGGCCTGCTGGGATGGGGCTTCATCTGAGCTGTGCCCCCTGCAAAGGGAGCCTCATCCTCAGAGTCCGAGCTGACCAGCTGGTGTGTGTACTGGTGGATCTCCTTCAGCTTTAGGATCATTTGGCGCTTTGGTAAAGGCCGTACACCAAATCTGCACAGAGGTGAAAGTTAAAGACGCTTGTGATGTGACAGAGAGACAAACAGATGGACAGGAGGAAAACAACCTGAGAAGGAGCAGAGCCAGACAGACTTAGGTTGACAGTGACACCAGGGGAGGTAATCGGATAGATTGCTCACTTAATAGCCATGATTAGAGAGAGAGAGAAAAAAAAACTTGGCCTTTGCTTAACCTCCCTTTAATGAGAGGATGAGTGAACCGACTAACCTGTTGAGCTTGTTCTTGAGCTCTGGTGTGTCCATGTCAGAGTAGTGGGGCATGGGAGTGATGGGAACCAAGGTGCGTCGCCTTTTATTGTGTGAAGATGCTGATGAGACACAAGCAAGAAGACGACTGCATGTATTTCTTTGATAAATCTAAAACAATTATTCCTTAAACAGAAATTAAACACACAGTATACTTGTAACATAAAACAGGGTGTAATGGAATTCACTAACGAAATTTATCTAACTGAGTTTTGTTTTTCCCCTCATCTAAATCAATGATTTAAGCACAAATAAGGTCTAAAGCACCTGAGGCAATTTGTGATATTAGGCAATATAAATAAAATTGACCTGATAAAGCAATAAGTCAAGAAAACTAATTATTACTTATTCCTTCTTAGAACTGTTGCCAGTTAATTTGAATTTCAATTGTTTTAATGCTGGAATTAGGCTCAGATATAGTTATCAAGTTTTCCTCTCCGTCACCAAACTCTTGCTCATTGATTGTTGTTTTAATCTATTGTTATTGTAGGGTCCTACTTTAAATATAAAATGCATTGGGATGGTTATTGTTGTGATTTGATGTTTTAAAAATAAAACTGAATTGAACTATTTGTGGAGCCTGTTAGAGGCCTTGCGGTATTACTGAAATAATATTTGTGTGTTTGTCTTTTTGCACAGCTAGGCCCATAAGCTTTTGGACATTGACAATTTATTTAAATTTGCCTCTGTAAACCACCAGAGTGTATTTTAAATCAAACTACCAAGATATGACTGAAATGCAGACTTTCAGCTCTAATTTTAGGGGTTTAACATAAACCGGATTAACCGTTCAGGAATTACAGTAATTTTTATACATATTCCCCCATTTCCAGAGGATAAAAAATAATGGGACAATTGACTGACAAGCAGTTTCATGGCCAGGTGAGACCTGTTCCTTTATTGTTTCATGACAAATAAAGCAGATCTAGAGTTGATTCCAAATGTTGAACTTGGATTTGGTAGCTGTTCATTGGAACTCTCAAAATGAGGTCCAAAGAGATGTCAATGCAAGGTGCACTAGTGCTTGTTTTTAAGACTGACATTTAGTTTTTACACATGTAGCCCTGTGTAGGCTTGTTATTCAACCACAGAGGTGTACTGAATGAGAGTCACTGTGCTATACTTTTGAATCTGTGTAACTCCTGTTTGCTGAAGTAAAATCCTGTGAATACACTAACCTGAGGGTATGATAGCACCTTTATACTTCTATCACAGGATGTCCTATAGAGCAAATGATGTGATTAGATTTTGGAACAACTTTTTTTGTAAAAATTATGTATTATTAGAGGAAATTGACTCATAATTTGTTCTGCTATTTAATGCTTTAAGATACATAAGAGAACATAACTGATTTAAAAATGTTGATATTTATTGTGCTGCTTTTATGATTTAGCCTTAAAAAAATTTTTTTTGGTAGTATGTAAATTTACGAAATTTCAGATCCATGCCAGCAAATTATAGAGTAGAACTTCTTACCTGGAGTTTTAAGCTGGGCTGAAGGGTTCACCCTCTGGAAGAGAGGCAGAGGTTCCTCCTCCTCTTCTTCTTCCTCCCAGCTGTCCCATAACTTGGAGTCCAGGAGGTCATTGCCAATCTTTGGTGTGTTCCGCGAGTTGGGTTTAGGTGGTAACGGGGCCATGGAGGGGCTTGTGTGCACCTGAGGATTGTGACCGTTAGTTAAGGAAGGGGTAATCACACTGCCAAGGATGTTCAAAGACACACTGCATCTAGACGTTGCAGGTTGATTGATGGGAGAGGTTGATGACTGGGTTGTTTCTCTTTGGACACTGTCCTCTAGCCTCAGACTGAAGCAGCCTGGATCAGCATCTACACAGCCATCAAGACCCCAAGAGTCATTGAATGCTATGGGAGGTTCATCCATGGGCATGAAACTCTGCTGGAAGCTAGATTCTGCAACATCTGCTGTTTCTGGTTCTCCTTTTGCTTCTTCCTCCAGTCCTTCATTGATCATTTCTTTGTTACCAGAACCTGCCCCTCTCCCTTCGTCCTCATTTCTTACTCTCCTTCCACAAATGCTGGTCTCAACAGAATGTCGACTTTGACTGGAGGACATGGTGTGTGTCTTCACATTTTGAACACTATGAGAAGAAGAGGATGGTGGGCCTGAATGGTCAGACAAAGCAGAGAGATGAAAGGACCCTAGCTCTCTCTTCTCTGGGCTACCTGATGATGCCCTCTCCCTTTTTTGACCTACTGACCTCTGCTTATAGGGGTCAGTGTGAAGCAGGGAAGCATCAAGAAGCACAGGGGGCTGATGAAGCGCTGTTTGCAGGGGAGTGCTACTATAAGGTTGGGCATGTGAGTGGAGAGGGGTATCCTGCTTTAAAGAAGCTTGGAGGGAATAAAGGTGAGCCGAGCTTGAGAGGTTTGACAGTTTAGGCTGAGATGGGGGAACTTTAAACCCTTCTCTATCCTTACTTCTATCATCACTATTGCCTTCTTTTGGAGAAAAGCTAAGATTCCTGTCCAGCTTCAACCTGGAGCCACTACCCTCTTTTGGGCTGACATGGGCACAATCTCTGGTTTGACTATCAGAGGGGTAAAGGGTGTTCTTAAAACAAGGAGAAGAGAAAACAGGGGATGACGGTGGAGATGTTTCAATCTTAGGGAACAGCTGTGTCCTGCACATGCTGCTTCTGGTCTGAGTGGAGCTGGTCCTGGAGCTGCTGCCAGGACGAACAGGTGTGGATGGGATCAGCCAGGACACTTCTGGAGAACAGTCTAGTGGATCACCAGGACTTAACTCCACACTACTGCGCTCTTTATTCTTCAAAGTTGGTTCATTAGGTGTTGGGATGTTCCTGGATTTGATCTCTGTGTAGCTGGGAGAATGTGGTGAAGGGCTGCAGATATTCTGAACAGCAGCATCCTCCTCAACCTCTTCGCTAGAGTCGGACAAAACTATGAGCTCAGGTTCCTCTTTTTTCTGAGGTGAGTCAGAAGAATAAGGGGCACAGATACTATTAGTATCTTGGCTTTCGCATGTCAAAGGTAGACCTTTTTCAGACATTTCCAGTTCAACAGCATTTTTTCTCATGTTTCCACTGCAACCCAAATAACAAACCTGACCAGGGGACAAACCTGGGGCAGGCAGGCTGGATGTACTAGGTGGTGGGCTGATGGAAGGGTCACTGATTCCACTTGCTGAGGACTGGAGTAAATCTCTGATCAACAGTTCAGAGGGTTTATGAGAGGGCTGGTGTTGTTTGGAGTGAGGAGAGTGCATCTTTGATGGACCAGAGGAAGGACCTGCTTCCTCATATACCCCCAAAGACTCTGAAAAAAGACGGCTGCAGCTGCGATCCAAGCCAGGGTCAGGCATAAGTTGAAAATTGGGTTTCTGTTTTGTTTCACTGAATTTACTTTTAGTTTCTGTCAGTTTTGTGAACACTGCTTCATCATCTTCTTCCTCGTCCCTCCCCTCCTCCTCCTCCTCCTCCTCCTTCTCCGAGTCTTTCTCTTCTTTCTTCTTTCGCTGCGTGGATGCAAACTCATAGATCTCCTCCAGTTCTTCCTCATTCACTTGCTCCTCACAAATCTCTCCATCACCTGAAGTGACCTCATCGGCTTGATGATCCTCTTCCAACCCTTCATCTCTTCCTCTGTCTGAATCTGCCCCATCATCATTATCGTCAACATCATCTTCATTCCACATGGAGCGGAGAAGATCCATGAAGGCCTGGTCATTGACACTCTCCTCCTGGTTGATGTAGTCTTCTTCATCTCCCAGAGCTGCTGTCTCCTCTGGCTGCAGCTGACAAAGCTGTTGTAGCTCCTGAAGGTCAAACCTTAAACACAAGACAACAGAAAGGAGTTGCCACAACTATATGCGTGTGTGTATATATATATATATATATATATACATATATATATATATATATACATATATACTTTTATATTCTATATATATTTTTTAAAATTCTTGCATAAATTTCAGGTTAGGGAAAAAAACTCTGAAAAAATGCAATGTTTTTGTTACTTTGTTCTGTTTTGGGGCCAGCAAACACGATTTAACTTGAAACAGAAAAGTTCTCACAAGATATTCCTCAACTAGGAACAAAAAACCCAGCAATAACAAAATACAGATCCATAAAGCACCAAGTTCTTGTTCTTTTTTTATTTTGGTTTTTATTATTATGCTTGAGCTCTGCAACGAATTTTCGTTCTTTATACTTGGTATAATTGAAGGACAATAAAGGTCTGAAAGTGAAAGTTGGTTTCACATACATTCTGCAGCCTTGAATCAAAAGTATGAGTAAACTTAAGTATCCCACTCAGTTGAATCACAGAGTTCAACGGTCTTTAACCTGCCAGCTACCATGTACAAAGTCTGCATGATTGTGTCAGTGTGAGAATAAAAACCAAACAAAGTCATTGCAAGACAGTGCACACAATGCATCTTGCCAGCTGTATATCACGGAAGGAGTATCCTCATCTAAACTAAACAGAGTATTTCCAGCATTAAAGAACGTGTCTGATGTTGACTTTCTCCTGCTGTGTGTTACATGTGAGAAAGAACAACTGGGTTTACAATTATGAGAACCAGCAGTATTTACTAAAGAATTAAACAAGCAAAGGTAGGAGACAAATGGGGTCTGGGTTTAAAGACTCAACTGTGGAATGTATAAGGTGCTTGAGCTTTCTGGTGGGAAGCAGATGTCTTCCCTACTTACAAAGTTAGGCTTTAAAGCTTTCCTCTTTAATAAAACACACAGATCCGAACCATTCCCTGGCTTTGTTGCTACTGGCCCAGGCTGCTAGAGGAACTCCCAGGCGCACTGAAGACCTTTCCTCCATATATCTCTCCTCACGCTACATGGACTTATATCACTGTTGCAGGCATTCACTTTATTTCTTTTCCCTCTCCTGTAGTTTGTGCTCTGTAGTTTCTGTCCTCTCTCCTGGTACCTTTCTGCCAGCTCCAGTATATGAGGCCGAAGTGATGCAGGGATGGAACAGTGGGCTGTGTAGAGGTACTGCAGCAGAATGAACACGGCCTGGCCAGGGACGTCACTGATCAGCACCCTCTGAGCTGTGGACAAGCCTTCCTCCTGCACACCAAAACCACTTTCATGCACCTATGAGAGCAGCAGAGAAGTAAATAACTAAAAATTAGCGATGGAAAACCACATCGACCAAAAATGCCAACAGTACGTCTGAGAAAAGATGTTTAAATGTCAGGGTTATAAGTAAAATAAACCCCTGTATTACACATAATTTCCAAACCAGAATTAGGGGAAAAAAACCCTCACCCTCACAAGACACATCCTTTCAACTAATCTGAAATCCAACAGAAAGTCTCTCAGCTCAATTAGAGAAGCTATAACAACTTAATGGTTTCCAGTACTGTACAGTACTGCATGCATCTTTCTATGACTTTATAATTACTCCTCTTTCAGTCATACTATTAGAATTATACTAAGTATTTAAATATTTATATAACATATCATACTTTCAAACCACGAGAACATAAAAACCTGCATAAGTCTACATGAATATATGTCCCTGGCTTCATAACAGCAGGGCTTTTCTTCACAGCACACAGTAAAAGCTAATTTACCATTTCTGCCAGCAGGGGGCAGCGAGTGTACACCATGAAGGAATGTGCAAAGAAGACCTCTCCACTGTCCACCTGGAGCTGGAGATCACTGTGCTGAGGGTTGTTAACCATGCTGCTCAAATCTGACGCCAACTTGGACAGCGCCACCTACAGGGGAAACACCAGCACAACATGCTGAGGTGAATTGAAATTTCTTTTATCATTATTATTTTTAACAGAACACAAGTGGGAAAGGGTGTTTATAGAACAGTGAAGGGGTTCAAACTTCATTTTTTTTACAATACCATCAACGCAGTCTGTAGTATACAGAAGAGGATGTGTTAGATCTGGGTAGACAGTTGTGCGGAGTCAAAGTGCATTGGTAGAAAGTTGATAGATAATGACATCATAATTTTCCTTTAACAATACAATTAACAGCAACAATTAACTTAACTAACTAAACTTAATTTTTTACTCCTAAAAAAGGGTATTTGCCCCAAAAAAATCCAGTTTTCCTTGCTATAGTAGGTACACAAGATAAACCACAGTATATTGGACATATATCTTGAAGTGCATCTATAAATATATCTATTTAGACATGAGAAAGATAAAGCTAAGCATAGCACATCACACATGTAAAATACAATATTATATTGTAGGAATCATGCAGTTATATGTTAACAGACCTGTAATTTATCAGATTAATGAACTCCAAACTAAACATTAAAAATAGAACAAGAAAAGCATATTTTTTATTTGCATTTTAAAAACAAAAATACAGAATCTTATTGGGTGAAATCACTAAGTTGAAACCTGGTTGGGCAATAGTGAAATGAAAAGTCTTGAATGTATGCAAGAAAAAATACTATTGTTCGATGTAGTGGAGAGAAAATAACTGGTGGGAAAAGTTAAGAATTGTCTTACTGATTTGTGACTGCCTCTAACTTTGTCTTCTCTTGGTTGACCAGCCGTTGTGATCAAACTGCAGCTTTCCTCTGTGGGCATATGTTCCCTTTCTGGCAGGAAGCCACTGGCACAGAGGTCAACCTGCTCCTCTGATTCCTCCTGGATGAAGCCACTCAGACTGGCACTAATCTGCTTGTCTGCAGAAACAGAGACGATAAGGACCAAAAGCAGCAGTTGAGTCACTTTTTAACAGTTTGATTGTTGCAGCCAGGATATAAGAATACAAATGTTCAACTTACATCATACATCCAGGGTCTATTTTTAATTTTTATCAGTTTTCAACAGACTCTACAGAAATGTTCTGACCAGAAGTAAAAAGCAATTTTAACACAGATTGTAATTGGTTACTTTCTAGCATAACACTATATGTGCAGTTTACAAACAGAAGAACACTATATGGACAAACATAACACCCACAGGAGCTTTTATCACATTATCACATCGAATTGTAAATCCATAGGCCTTAATATGAATTTGTTTCTTCTTTTGTAGCTATAACAGCTTTCACCCTTCTGGGAAGATTTTCTGCAAGACATTGGAGTGTGTCTGTTGGAATTTTGGCCCATCTGGCCCCCACCTGCATTCTGTTTCAATTCAAAGGTGTTGGATGGGGTTGAGGTCAGGGCTCTGCCCGGGTCAGTCAAGTTCTTCCACACCAAACTCATTCAACCATGCCTTTATGGATCTAGCTTTGTGGACAGGGGCACAGTTATACTTAAACAGAAAAGAGTCTTCCCCAAACTGTCTGCACGAAGTTGGAAGCATGCAGTGTCTTGTGAAAGTATTCATACCCCTTGAACTTTTACACATTTTGTCAAGTTATAACCACAAATTTATTTTATTGGGATTTTATGTGATGACCAACACAAAGTAGTACATAATTGTGACGTGTCAGGAAAAGGATTCATGGTTTTTCAAAGATTTTTAAAAATAAAAATTTGAAAACCAAGCCCTCTGAGTCAATACTTTGTACAACCACCTTTCACTGCAATTACAGCTCCAAGTCTTTTGGGTTATGTCTCTACCAGCTTTGCACCTAGAGACTAAAATTTTTGCCCATTCTTTTTTGCAAAATAGCTCAAGCTAATTCAGATTAGCTGGAGAGTGCAGCAATTTTCAAGTCTTGCCAATTGGATTTAGGTCTGGCCTTTGTGACTTTATGAGTTAGAATGGCCCAGTCAATGTGCTCTGAACGAAACCATTCCACTGTAGCTCTGACAGTATGTTTAGGGTCGTTGTCCTGCTGGAAGGTGAACCTCCGCCCCAGTCTCGAGTCTTTTGCAAACTAACAGGTTTTCTTCCCAGATTGCCCTGTATTTGGCTCCATCCATCTTCCCACCAACTCTGGCCAGCTTCCCTGTCCCTGCTGAAGAATAGCATCCCGACAGCATGATGATGCCACCATTATGCTTCACAGTGGGGATGGTGCATTTAGGCTGATGCACTTTAGCACTAGTGAATAATATAAAACATTTTAAAAACTATGTGCACTTTTTCCTTTCCTAACGCAGTGTTAGTTTTATGCCACACATAGCCTTTTGCATTTAGGCCAAAAAGTTCAGTTTTGGTCTCATCTCACCAGAGCAAGTTCTTCCACGTTTGCTGTGTCCTGCACATAACTTTAACAAACTGCAAACAGGACTTCTTATGGCTTTCTATCAACAATGGCTTCCTTCTTGAACCACTCTTCCATAAAGGTCAGATTTGTGGAGTGCACGACTAAGAGTTGTCCTGTGGACAGATTCTCCCCCCCTGAGCTGTGGATCTCTGCAGTGCCTCCAGAGTCACCCTGGGCCTCTGCTGCTGCTTCTCTGATTAATGCTCTCCTTGCCCAGTCTGTCAATTTAGGTGGATGGTGGTAGGTTTGGAGTTATACCATACTCTTTCCAGATGTTCAAAGCTTGGGATATTTTTTATAAACTAACCCCACTTTAAACTTCTTCACAGCTTTATCCCTGACCCGGCTAGTGTGTTCCTTGGGCTTCATGATGCTCTTTGTTCAATAATGTTCTCTCACACAGCTGTGAGGCCTTCACAGAACAACTGTATTTATACTTAGATTAAATTACACACAAGTGGACTTTATTTACTAATTAGGTGACTTCTGAAAGCAACTGGCTGCCTTATTTAGGGGTATCAGAGTAAAGGGGGCTGAATACATGTGCACGCCACAGTTTTTAGATTTTTTTTTTCTAGAAAATTTTGAAAACCATGAATCCTTTTCATAATAAAATAGAATTATGTTTTTGGTTGTAATGTGACAAAATGTGCAAAAATTCAAGGATAATGAATACTTTCACAAGGAACTGTAGAATTGTACAAAATATTTTGGTAAGCTGAAGCATTAAGAATTCCTTTCACTAGAACTAAGGGGCCCAAGCTAAACCCAGAAAAACAACTCCATAGCATTATCCCTCCTCCACCAAATTTTTCAGTTGGCACAGTGCAGTCAGGCTTGCTTGCAGCTGCTAAAGAAACTCATGCCATTAAGCTCCCAGCAAACAGTTTTTGTGCTTACGTCAATGTTAGAGAAGGTTTGATCTCTGCAGGAACTGAGTCAGCACGGCACTGGTGACTGGTGATTTTAACGCACTATGTGCCAAAGCATTAGACACCACCACTCTGTAACTCTACATGGTACGCCACTTCATAGCTGAGTTGCTGTGGTTCCTAAACACTTCCTAATACCAATACTGATACTGAATACCGATACCAATACTAATACTGACAGTTGATTGTTGACTTGTTGCACTAATAGCATCCTATTACAAACCCATGCTTGAATTCAGTGAGCTCTTTAGAACAATTCATTCTTTGATAAATGTTCGTAAAGGCAGCCTGCATGACTAGGTGCTTGATTTTATATACCTGTGGCAATGGAACTGAATGAAACACCTGAAGTAAATGAACATGAAGTATGGCCTAATATTTCTGTCCCTAAAGCCTATGTAGACAGGTAGAAAATCTTCTTCTTCTTCTTTCGGCTGCTCCCGTTAGGGGTCGCCACAGCGGATCATCTGCCTCCATCTCACCCTATCCCTTGCAACCTCTTCCCTCACACCAACTCTCTGCATGTCCTCCTTCACTACATCCATGAATCTTCTCTGTGGTCTTCCTCTTTTCCTCCTGCCTGGCAGCTCCATCCTCAACATCCTTTGTCCAATATATCCACTATCCCTCCTCTGAACATGTCCAAACCATCTCAGCCTTGCCTCTCTGACTTTGTCTCCAAGCTTCTCAACATGAGCTGTCCCTCTGATGTACTCATTTCTAATCCTGTCCATCCTGCTCACTCCCAGGGAAAATCTCAACATCTTCAGTTCAGCCACCTCCAGCTCTGCTTCCTGTCTTTTTGTCAGTGCCACCGTCTCCAAACCATACATCATAGCAGGTCTCACTACCGTCTTGTGAACCTTCCCTTT
>VUQH01041027.1:0-19867 GCA_015106775.1 Etroplus canarensis
ATACGTGGACTTCCTCTTCAGTGGTTTACAGATTATTTACATGACAGATGCCAACATGTTTGTGCTAATGGATACTCTTCATCAAACCGTAATATTACGTGTGGAGTGCCACAGGGATCTGCCCTCGGACCCACTCTTTTTCTCTTATTTATTAATGATATATCTTATTTGACAACATTTTTAACTTCTGGCTGTATGCAGATGATACCAATCTGTTCCATACTTTCCCGGGAAATCTACGCAATATCAATTTGAAACATTTCGATACGAAGCTACATTTGGTGCTACATTGGTGCAATGCTAACAAACTTACTATAAATCACATTAAGACAAATGACATTCTCTTTAGAGGTCATAAAAGAAATGTTTCCCTTGTTGGTTCCCTCCACATTAATAATACGGTTATAAATGAGGTTAAAACTGTATCTTTTGTGGGTATACTCATTGATAGGCATCTTACTCGGTTAAAACATATCCAAATGATAAACTCCACTCTCAGAAAGAAAGTTGGCATTCTATTTCAGCTGAGATACTTTCTACCCACCTCTGTACTTATCTTACTTTACAAATCTTTTATTCAACCACGTTTAACATATGGTCTTGAAGTATGGGGACCAATGTATCCTTCACATCTCCAAAGTATAAAACTATCTCAAAAAATGGCAGTTAGAGCAATAACATTCAGTGATTTTACAGCACATTCAGCTCCTTTATTTAACAAATTACACATTCTTGATGTTCATAAATTACATAAGCTTCAGGTATGTTCCTTCATGTATGATTTATTAAATTACAATTTTCCACAAAGTTTTACAAACTATTGTCAATTACCCTTTAATAACTATAGTACACGTCATAAAAACAAAGGAAATCTCCTGGTTTAGAGTGTCAGTATATCAATGGGTAAATTCGCTATATCTTATACTGGCCCTTTCTTATGGAATTCATTACCACAACAAATAAAAACCAAACCAACTCAAAAATATTTTAGGTACTCCCTCAAACAGCTAATTGTAGAAAATTAAGTTTATTTGTAGTACTGTATGTTGGATACATGTGTACGTACATGTATGATTTTGATGTATATTGCTTGTTGCTGTGTTTTGTATTTTATAAGCTTGGATATTTTCCTGATGACATGCTGCCCTTGAGGAGGCTAAATATTTTATTTGTAATTGCAGTGTACTGATGACTGGGAACAGACTCGATCAGAATCCGCTATATTCTGTTCCCTTTTACCCTTCATTTTGAGCAGATTTATATCTTCGTGTGTTATGTGAATACCTTGAGTCCAAAGGGTAAATAAATACATAAATAAATAAATACATACATACATACATACATACATACATACATTCCTCTGCAAGTACTTCAGTGACTGTGATGCCCGGCTTGCACCAAACCAACCTCACAGAACATTGGGCCCTCTTTAAGTCTACCTCTGTACAAATTATGTTTTCTTTTTTTTATTTTTGCAATCTGGACACCATATCTGTTCTTTACTTTAAATAAAACACATTTTAAGTGTATATATCACATTCTGTCATGTCTTTTTACCCCCACAAAATGAAACACAATTAATAATGAATGGGTATTAATCATGATTAATATAAATTAATCCACACCAGCCCTGTGATTAATCTGATTAAAAATCGTATTCATTTTTAATTCAATTCAGTTTTTTTATTATATAGTGCCAATTCACAACAAAAGTTGCCTCACACTGCAAAGTAAAGACCCTACAGTTTTAAAGAGAAAACCCCAACAATCAGACTGTGGGAAGAATGAACTCCCTTTTAGCAGGAAGAGACCTCTGGCAGAACCAGGCTCAGGGAGAGGCAGCCACCTGGGGATGAGGGAATTGGAAGAGAGAAAGAAGAGCTAAAAGAGACGCATACTATGGGAGAGAGAAGACAACATTTAATGACATGCAGCAGCAGCAAATAAATTATGGGGAGTGAAAAGAGGTGGGTAGAGAAGAAATGCCGAGCACATCATAGGAAGCCCCCCAGCGGCCTAAATCTATTGCAGCATAACACAGCCTTAACTATAAGCTTTATCAAAAATGAAAGTTTTAAGCCTAATCTTAAATGTAAAGAGAGTGTCTGTCTCCCAAACACAAACAGGAAGCTGGTTCCACAGGGGCCTCCTAGCTGAAGGCTCTGCCTCCCATTCTACTTTTAAAAACTTTAAAAGCCACTTGCGGCTCTGGAACTGAGGCTTCAAGATCCCTGCCCTTACCCTTGCATTTTCTGCTGCTACACCAACCCTCTGCATGTCTTCCTTCATTACATCCATGGAACTTCTCTGTGGTCGTCTGCTTCTCCTCCTGCCTGCCTGTTTCATATTTATCAATAAATCCACTATCACTCAACATATTCAATTATTCCAACTCCAGTTCCACCTCCTGTCTTCTTGTTAGTACCACTGTCTCTAAACCATACAGTGTAGCAGGTATCACTACTCTCTTGCAAACCTTCCCTTTCACTCTTGCTGCTATCCTTCTGTCACATGGCACCCCTGACACTTACCTCCACCCACTCCACACTTTGTGCACTCATTTCTTAATCTCCGTTGTGCACTTTTGCTGTGGATGCATGACCCCAGGTATTTAAACTCATCCACCTTCACTCGCTCTGCTCCCTGCATCTTTCCCATTCCACCTGCTTCTCTCTCATTCACACAGGTATCCTTTCTTCTTCAAAAGTTCAAAAACTTGGATGATACCTCAACCAATGTGATTAAAAGGAGCAGAGGGAAGTAGAGATAAATATATATATTTGTCTATGTCTGGTTTTCTTCTTTAACAATCTTAAACGATTTGTCAGAATGTATCACGATGGGTTTCATTTGGGGTTTTATCCTCTATTAAAGCCTGGAGGATGTCTGGGCAAATTATTGGTTGTGTGTACATATTGTGATGAAATAATTCAATTTCAGTCACCATGTGGCTGTGTTTTTCTAAAAAAAACAATCAATCAAGGTGGAGTGAGGATGACATTTTTCTGCTTTGTGTTAATGCAGATCCAAGTCAAAAAAAAATTTTTCAACCTCGTATCCTCCAGTTCTTTTTTGTAACTTTAACTACTTTATATCCTACTGAAAAAAAAATAGCTGAGACATGAAAAGAATGGAAACAAAGTCCTGTAAACTTCTTGATGTAGCACACATGAAACCAGGTCAATATGTTATTTTTGGTCTTAAACCTGTATGTTATGCAAATACTTGCATTAATATACAGGTGCTTGCTAAACTGTAGACTTGTGGGTGCTGAATCATCCACACTGCAACCATTAATTTCAGTATTTTGGAGTCCTGCCAGGTGAAGGCCAGCTGATTCATACACCCTCTTTCACCCCAAAATAATGTCATTGCATTAAGCTGGCAAGGTCCGTGATATTTATTAAGAGCTATATTTTATGATATATAAACAGGCTTTTGCATGAATCTCATATTTTACGTTTGGTTGTGGAACTTTTTATTACATAATTTACGAACCCCATTTTCAGAAAAGTTTAGATGTTTTCCAAAATTAAATAAAAACAATCCTTTGATGATTCACATGAAACTTCAACTGAAAAAATGACAAAGAAAAGTCTTCAATCCTTTACTGACCAACTTATTTGCATGTTGTTAGCACACACAAATGCAGCATTTGATGGCTGAAACACACTCAACAAAAGTTTGGACAGAGGCATATTTACCATTTTCACCTTTCCTTTCAGTAACACTTTTTATTTTTGTTTGTGAGGATACCAATTGTTGTAGTTTTGTAATTGAAAAATTTTGCCCACTCTTTCTTGATATAACACTTCAGCTTCTCAACAGTTCATGGTTCATTTTCTGATTCTCCTCTTCATGATGCGCTGTACATTTTCAAAAGGAGGCTGCTCTGGACTGGCAGCATGCCTGTAAAGCACACACTACTGTTTGTCTCTATGAAGCCACACTGTTGTACACCATGCGGAATAAGGTCTGGCATTGTCCTGCTGAAATAAACATGGGTATCCCAAGCAGAGATGTTACCTCAGCAACAGCATTTGTCTCTCTGAAATCCTCAGAATCACTGGCACCTTCACATACAACTCACATGTCAGTCGCAGTGATGCACCACTATACCATCTTCGATGCTGTTTTTTGCAACTTTTGTTGAAAACAATCTGGGTGGTATTTTTAATCTTTAGTACAAAGAACTCGATGCCTTTCTTTACTGAAAATAAGCTTAACTGTGGACTCATCTTATCACAACACACAGTTCCAGAGTCCATATGAGTTGAGCATGTGAGATGAGCTTGGGCCCAGAGAACTCGGAGGTGTTTCCACATACAGTTGATGTATAGCTTCATCTTTATAATATACAATAGCAAGTTTCATATCTGTATGCAGAGATGGACTGTGTTAAGTGGCAATGGCTTTCCGAAATACTCCCAAACATAGATGGCTGTGTCTGTCACAGTAGCACGAGGGCTCAAAGACCACACTCAGTGACTTTGCCCTTTATGCACTGAGATGTCTCCAAAATCTTTTCACAATATTATGCACTGTAGATGCTGAAAGACCTAAATTCTCTGCAGTCTTGCAGAGGAAAAATGTTCCTTATGAATTAACAGTTCACTCATAAATTTTGACACAAAGTGGTGAGGCACAATCCATCCTTTCAAAGACTGAGCCTTTGATGGACTCTACTATTGTACCCAGTTATGATACCTCACCAGCTCCCAATTACTTTGCTTAATGGAGCCTTTCAAACTAGTGCTACTTGAATATTTTCTACATACAATTAATTTGCTGGCTAAAACTATTCAAAATCTTTTCTTTGTACTTTTGTCAGTTAAATAAAGCTTCATGCAAATTAACACATCAGATTTGTTTTTACTGATTTTTGGAAAATAGCCCAACTTTTCTGGAAATTAGGTTTATATGATCTAAGAACAAAAAAGTACCTTCAGCTGCTCACTGCATTTTCTCTAACAGGTTCCCATAATTGATTAATCTGCATTGGCAATTTGGCAGAGGTTTTAAACATGATGCCCTTCCTGACATAAACCTTCATGGTGAAAGAGGCTTGCATCCCGACCCAGAATCAAACCAGGGGCCTTTCCCTTGCAAGGCGAATGTGTAAATCACGACACTGTGGAGACATTGGTTTGTATGATTTATCAATACCTGAAAAAATACTTGGATAGAGTCAGGCAGGTTAAATCTCAAGACATACTATATTTGAGTGTTTTGCTTGAGTTAAGAAAACAAAAAAGAAAGATGTTTGCAGTCCGTAAGACATAATTACCAAAATTAAAAAAAAAAAAATTGGCATTGTGACTAACCTGCCAGCCTGGAAAACATGAGTAAACAGAATGATTTTTAGCTTGGAAACAAACCTGGAGCTCAACACCTTTAGTTGTTTGGAGATGTCAGTCCCACTGTTTTGACCCATATGTGCAGGTCTAGTCAGATCCACTCAGCTTTCAGAGGAAGGATATTTTTTTCCTGAAAATTGTGCTGAATTACTATTCTTTTCACTTACTAATGAATTTTCTGAGCACAATCTGAAGAATAATTTATTTACTTTATGTGTGGGGAAGATGCAAGTAGTTTCAAAAAACAGCAAGAGATTTTTTTTTTATAAGAATGTTGCAATCAAAACACTTGTGTTTACCAGGATGACTGAGCTGTGATCAAAGTACACTACCAGTACTGCTGTTGGTGAAATTTGTCGCCTTTTATCACTGAAGAAATTTTAAAAACAAATTGACATGGGAATTTAATTTGTATTAAAAACTCACCATAGCTTCACTGTATGAGCAGTACTGATAAGACAAGTATCATTATTTTAAGATACTGCCTAGAGCAGCATCACAATCAATGTGAAATTAAAATAACACATTTAGTGTTGCTGTAGGTTACTTTGGCATTTCACTTACACTGGAATAATTTCCTCAGGCTAAAATATGAACAGATGTGTGCCACAGAATTGAATCTTAACCAAAAATCTTCATCAGTGTGCAGAAGGCAGCTGTGAAGCAACAAAGACGAATTCATCTGTGCTGCTGCATTTGAATGACTCTCCAGCAATCAGGAAGTTCTGGAGAGGAGAGCACAGGAAGCTTCTTTGATTTGATCAATCAGCCACAATACACTGCATGATGAATATGCAGCTAAACATGGCACTCCTTTCACAAAAGGGAAGACTGAACAAGTTTTAATTAAGATTCAGAGAATTTGAATTCAACCACACAAACACAGCAGCAACTATGAGAGGAAGCAGGAAGTCTTGGCAATTATCAAGATAGACTGAGGCAACATCAAAGACTAAAGTAATATGGAGAAAATTCTCCAGGTTGTAAAAATATAGCTCCAAGACTGACAAATTAGTTAAAATACGATCCATACTTCATATTTAATATGCATAAAAACGATTATACATTTTGGTGGTATGAAGAATGAACTGCATTCCTTTGTATAAGACACATTTGACAGTTCTGCAGTAAATCCAGACAATTATTTTCCAGCCATGTGCACATCAAATTCTGACAACAAAGTGCACATTCTGTGATGGCCCTTAATTGGTAGGAACCACTGATGTTTTAAAAGGTTTTGAAACTATGATGAAATCTATTCTCCTGATGTCACTTTCTCACTTAAGCTTATTGTGTCTTGAAATATACATATTTAGGGAGAGGAGCTGATGTTTTCCATCCCAGGGTAAAAAATAGTTTATGCAGCATCATCACTTTGATTTCAAAGGTGCTGCCACTCTTGACAAAATCTGAGCTCTGGGCTTTGAGCTGGAAGTACACACAGAGCATGTTGGCCCTTTGATGAAAAGGCCATTTCAAATCACTTTTCTTTCCTGCATTATACCATCAGGCTTTCCTCACCTTTAAAATGTTATTACATATGTTAGAGGTTCATGGAGCTGTGTTCGAAATGAGTTTGACTCATATGTGATTATTTTTCCACACACTGGCAAACCTGTGATGCAGCTTGATTATGAAATGAGTGCAAAATAAATACTTGCATTTACATATTTTAACTCTTGCAGAACAGATGTTCCATGAAATTAGACATGACAAATGATGAAGGTAAAAACAGGTGTACTGTCCTTTAAGTAGGTCTGATACTGTAAAAAGTGCACTCTTGATTATGAGGTGTGCCAGGGAGAAAATTTTGTTCTAACACAGCAGGACTTGCTAGGTATCCAAAGAGCAATATTTCATGATTAAGTGCTCTAATGACTGCCTTTAAGGGGCAAAGACATCATTCATAGCACACTTTGCATGAGGTTTTCTAATGGTTATTTGTTACAAGCAAGTCTAACTCCCAGTGAGCTCCCATTAATTCACTGTTTGCCCAATCAAATTAAATGTGGCAATCGGTGTCTGGGTTTTTTTTCATTCATGAGATGGATCTGATTGTGCTTCAGGCCCTGTCAATGCATGCAGCCTGATAAGAGGCTTGCACAGTGATTGGGCTGATTGCAGAGTAAGCTAATGTTCTCACTACCACTGATGCAGAGCATATTGTGCGCTGATCAAGCTGAATAAGAATGTTGTTATGGTGACGAGACCACCTCCAATCTCTCGTGTGAGCAATAATTTGAGATTGTGTTTTGGGCATTTCTGAGTAATCACCAGAAAAAATATTAAAATCACCATGCTGACATGCTAATTAGATGGCAAACATTGGCCTGCTCTCTAAACAACAGAATATTACTGTGTTTATAAAGTGTTTGTGTACCTTTTAAATGTGCACATAAAAACAATGTTGGAAAAAAATGACAGAAAATGCTTGTCTGAAATGAATAATTTGATGCGGCAAAAACATGACAAAGACAAGGACTATATGGACAAATGCACTATGTCACACCTCTTAATCACTAAATTCAGATGTTTCATTCAGTCCCATTGCCATCGGTGTATTAAATCAAGCACGTGGTCGTGCAATCAACCTTAAACATTTGCAAAAGAATAGAGTATTCTGAAGAGCTCCCTGAATTTGAATGTGACAGGATAGGATAGACTGTAATAGGATATCACCATTGCAAAAAGTGCAATTTCTTGCATCTTTGATAGTCCACAATCAACTGTACGTGGTATTATTGCAAAGCAGACGTATTTAGGAACCACAGAAACTCAAAGTAACTGACCACATGAAATTACAGTGGGGTCACCGAGTGCTGAGGTGTATAGTGCCTAAAAATCGCCAGCTCTCTGCTGATGCAATAACTGCAGTGTTCCAAACCTTCTCTGGTATTAACATCAGCACAAAAACCATGCAAGCCTTACAACACCCAGCACAATACAAAACTTCAGATGGACTGGTGTAAAGCATGCTGCCATTGGACTTTGGAGCTGTGGATATGTGTTCTGTGGAGTGATGAACCACACTTCTCTATCCGGCAGTCTGATGGATGAGTCTGGGTTTGGCAAATACCATGAAAACATTGCCTGCCTGACTACACTGTGCCAGGTGTAAAGGTTGACGGAGGAGGGATAATGCTATGGGATTTTTTTTATTCTGGGATTTATCTGTTCAAGACATTTTTGACAAGTCTATGCTTCCAACTTTGTGGGAACACCTTGGGGAAAGCACTTTTCTGTTATAGCATGACTGCGTCCCAGTGCACAAAAGGTCCATAACAGCAGTTTTGGATGAGTTTAGCGTGTGTGTCCTAGTAGTGTAATGGTTTACACATTCACCTTACAAGCGAAAGGTCCCTAATTCGATTCTCAGTGGGGATACAAGCCCCTCTTACTATGGAGGGTTGCATCAAGAAGGGCATCCAGTGTAAAACCTCTGCCAAATTACCAATGCAGATTAAACTGTTTTGGTGACTCCTTGGGGAAATACAAGGGAGCAGCTGAACACATATCAAATGAGTTTAACGTGCGAAAACTTGACTGGCTGGCACACAGCTCTTAAATGTCAGTCAACTGGTGCCATGGAAGACAGCATCAGATGGTGTTTCCACAGCTATGTCCAGAATTGGGTTTTCTCCCTTTTTCAGAAAATTTAAAGTCAGTCATTGTAATAACACTGTTCATTTTTCAGGATAAAGCTAAAAAAATAATAAATTGTGCTCACCAACAGTTCCTACTAACCAAGGTAGTCAAGGTCCTTTAAGTTTACCAACCCAAAGAGAAATGTGGACAGTGGGTGCGGTCGGGGACACAGAAAGGTTATGAATGTCATTACTGTCCTCTGCAGACATGGTGGTGAACTCATTCAAAGTAGTTCATCGTCATGGTTCTGAAAAGCTCAGATCTGGCTGAAATGTATTATACCAGTAACAATAAGGCAATGTGATTCTGGGTACTTGTAATGCTGTAGATAATCAGATAGGCGGTGAACACAATGAGAGGCAGTGGACCTGACAGTATGGAGAGCCTGGATTAGACCACTCTATGAAAACAGAATCACTCGTGACAGACACTCGTGGCCTTTCATAGAGACAGCTTACAATAAGGGATAGAAAAAATAATCATTCCCAGTCATTTCTCTTATCAAACTGCTCTTTTCATTTCCTAAGCTCACTATTGAATTTTCTCACTCAAGCTCAACATGGGTGATGGGGTTTCTTTTCTTTGTTATGTGTCATCCACACAGTGGTCTTGCCCAGAGGTTAATAATGAAAGTTAAAACAGTGTTGCATATTAATGCAAAAATCTATTGAGCCATATGGCAGAGCAATAACTGTCCTTCAATGCAGACTGCTGTCTTAAAATAATTAATGCGCGTGACTTGTTGGCTCATTCTGCGCTTGACTTGAATCACAATTTAGGAAAGCTCTTACGTGGATTTATAGACAGCTGATATTAATGAAGAAAGATATTTCGCAAAACAGTTTGTTCAGCTAAACCAATTTGTTGGTAAAAAGAACACCATACCTCAAGAAAATCTTTCTGCTGTGGTGTTTTTATATTTTAACCAACTTTAAATATTTCTAATGAATCCTCATTTATTCAATCAAATATAATCTATATTAAAATATTTTAGGATATGTATCATGTTGAATAGAATGCTATTTTGTGTCTCATTTACGGAGCTGTCAGGGCCATTACTCATGGAAATTTTTGTATATTTTGGTTTAGGAGAAAAAACCCACTCTACACTAATTTTTCCATTTATATAGTAGTGCTTCTCCTATTTAAGGAAGACTCAAAACTCTTGTAATATGGCAGTTTCTGCAGTGTATAATCTGTCAAGTATTAAATACTGAGTAAAGTTTCAATGATTCCCAGATATTAAGCAATAACTACCTCATTAAGTAGCCTATTAATTTTTTCACTCCATGATGTTAATCGTATCACTAAAACCTATAATGAAAACTGTATTAAGAACATTTTTAAGTCTGTATTAGAGAAATATATTTCACCATTACTCAAACTCTGTCAGCATGTCCTGTGATTTGCTGATGGAGACAGGCTCGTAGAGATTGTCCTTACCCAGAAAAACTACAGGATGGTTTGTTTGGGCAAGCTGTTATTTGGCTATAGCAATTATGGGAGTAAGAGGACTCAAATGCGGGACACCAAAAGAGAGAATAAAAGTCCAAAAATTCAAATCTTTAATCCAGAAAGAGGCAGTGGTTATACATAGGGTGACAGAGGGAAGAGGCAAACAAATCCAAATGAAGAACAGAAGTTCAAACACAAGGAAAACAACATGAGCAGAAAAGCAAAAACAGGAAAGCAACACTAGGATTACAAAAAATACTAGGAATACTAAGTCAAAATGGCTGGAACACTTTACTACAAGAAGCACAAGAGTACAAGACAATCTGGCCACTGGAAAGTGAACAACTGGAGGTTGTTCTGTCTCGTGGAGGGTGACTAGATTATTAAACACTAAGTGTGACACGAAAAGGGTGGGGGACTGAAAAAAATGGCTGCTCTGGAGCAGATTGTGTTTGAGCTTGGAGTTAAATAGGTATGAAATCACTGCCTACTGACCAATCAGCTCTCTTGGAAAATAGCGTTACCATTCCGGGAGGATGCCTCAGACCTTTGTGTATGGATTACAGAAGGATGTCATTGTTTCATAAGCATTCATATATGATTCTAAAAAAGATGCCTGTTTGCAGGGCCGAGAGGCCTGTAATAGGAAGTTGGATTTGTGCTTATCCAGATGTCAGGCATAACTCTGGGTTTTCAGTAGTACGATGGTGGTTCCGTCTTATTAGGGTGTATTGCCATGGTAACATGTGCTGCAGACCTACTCTGAAGCAGATTAAGTTCTAGTTTAGAGATCAACAGGTATGAAATCACCATCTATTGTCCAATCAATTCTGTGGAAAATAAAATCGCCAGTCCTGGAAGATGCCTAGGACCTCTGTGCAGTTTGCTCAATAGTGTCAAATTTGAGCATAAATAAAAAATACTGGTGCTCAGATAAAATTTTATTGATTTTATTTCTGTTGGCTGCAAAAAATTTAACAAATGTATTGTTCTATAGTATAAGCCTTAGTATATGATTTTAAAACAGGGTGACTATTATAAACTGTACAAAATGTCTAAATCTAATTTCTATGTAGACTAAACCAAGTTTTGAATTTCTTTATGTTTGTTTTTTATTTTCTCTCGAAAATTAAACAGCACCAGGGCTGCAGCTGAAAGAATACAAACTAAAGATGCTTTACTCAGATCTAAGCATTAATTTAATGCGTCAGCAATTGCAATTTGTCAGAGCTGTGATAAGCTGTTAATTTACAGTGGGCATTTTTGCTGACTTTCCTTCCTGGCTTCAGAAGGTTAGACGTTATTAATATAGTAGATCTTTTCCAGCACTTAGATTGTACACACATTCATACAGTTCTTTTAATACTATACTGTACAGTGCCTCCCTGTTTACCTCTTTTTTATCTACAGCAGCTGTGTTATATCAGTCTGTATTCTGTGTGTAACCTCTTCATATTTTTCTCATATCTTAGTTTTATCTTCCTCTGTAAAAATCAGCTGCTCTGCTGCCAGTAGACTTATCCATGTCTGTGATTGGTCAGATGCTGCAGATGCCACCCTTTCTACGTGAACACGCTCATAGCTGCATTGATAAACCCTGGGTTGACTTATTGAGTTGATAACCACCTTCATGTGACCGCATATCCTGATTACCAGTGTTGGTCTAAGTGAAGCCAGATAATGGAAAGACATCCTGGCTGTGATGAACTTGCTTTGTAGTTGAGGGCTCAGGCTTCTGGTGTAGGCACCTGTAAATTAAGTGGAATTTTGCATCCAGGAAGCACAATAAGTCAAGTTTTCTAATATGCATTCAATGGTGCGATAAGGAGTGTTTTTGCTAATATTATGATCTAACTACAATGACACAGAGAACCTTAAGCAGGTGAATTATATAAAAAGTGATCCTTTAAAGGCTGATCTAAAGACAGAGACAGAAATATACAGATTCCAAAGGCAATAAAACCCCACAGCAAAATCAAAAAAGGCATCCAAAAAAGAGGAACAAGAAGCGTGAGGAACAAAGACAAACATATGAAGTGACAATAGGAAAGGCTCGACTACATACAAATAGGGCAGATTGAAAATAATCAAACACAGGTGAAACTAATGAGGGAAGGGCAGACAGTCACAAAGGAGGGAAAGCAAAAGGAGTCGAAACACTGGAGATGCTCCAGGTAAGTAACTGAAAAGCCAAAGAACAGAAAAGCAAAGGAAAGCACAGAAAGCGTGGGAAGAAAATAACACTAGAAACTCTTAAAACTAATGGATGCCATGGGGGACCGTGACAAACCAGGGAGCAGAAGATTTTTATTACTGATGTTGAAGATTTTTTTTTTAAACACAAGAAGTCACTGCACTTAAAGTATGTTCACTCTGCCTCTTGCTTTGTTAGTGTGTTGGTTCTGTTGAACTTCTGCTTGATTATTTTGTTTGAATGTAACAGAACACACAATTAATTCAATGCTTGATCAAAGTCCTGTTTCCCTCATGCCCGAATCAATTTAGATAATCTGCTATGATGTCACTGATGTGGCACCGGTGAGAAGTGCTAATATACAATGAAATAGCACCACACTTTCAAAGTTAATTAGGCTTAAGCTGTGGATCTTTATTAAAGCCAGTGTTCATTTATCTATTAATCATTTTTCTACTGCCAAAGGTTTGTTAAACCAGGCTGAGGCCACCTGAGACAGCCCAGAGATGCTGATCCTGACACTAAACCTGCTTATTTAAACAAAACTTTGTGACTTGCATGAGAGGACAAGTAAAGCTGGAGAAGAGGGAATTGATAGAGGCTGACTGCAACATTGAAGAAAGAAGAAAGGAAAAAGAAGGTAATGCCAGGTGTGGAGCAAATTTGAAGGCAAGGCGGGATATCATAAATCCACCACAAACTCTCCAAATCACTTGGGGAACCAAATTCATCTAGAGGTCACTTGCCACACGGTTATTCATGCAGAACTGCTGAGTGTGCTTTTTCAATTCAGCAGGGCCAGCTGTCTGTTTGGCCACTGCTGATGAGATCAACGGCGAGTTCACAGAGTATTGGGAAAGTTGCAAACCACCGGGCAAGTAATAAAAGCATGAGATTATAGTTAATGAAATTCCCTCCTGCCAACTTGCATAGCCTACATAATGTGATTCAGTTTGGCCTAATCACATTATGAAGGTTTTACATCACATTTTATGACAGTATTATTTGCTGTGCTTGGTCCCTGAGCCAAAATTAGTGTAAACATTCAGATACTGTCAGATTAAATGTTTTCAGAAATGTGAAGAGACTGCAGATGCAGATGAAACACTGTTTTTTCCATCTACTGTATTAATGGCACCTTAAAACTGAAACACTGGTAGTAAACTAATTGTCTATCTGCAAAACCCAAGGTATGCCAGTTCTAACTGTACTTTGTTTTAGTGGTAACTGGTAATTTCTGGCATCCAAGCATACTAAACTGCAAACCCCATTTCCAGAAAAGATGGGATATTTTCCAAACATCTGTGGTATGTTAATGCATGCGAACCTTTATTGAACTGATTGAAATAAGAAGAAAAGGTTTTCAGTAATTTTACCGATGAGCTTAATTTAAAATTTGATGGATACAACACACTCAACAATATTTGGAATAGAGGCATGTTTACCATTGTGATACACTGATATGACACTTCAGCTACTCAACAGTGCATGGTCACCATTACCTTATTCTCTTCTTCATGACACGCCATACCTATTCAATAGGAGAGCTGGACTGGAAGTAGACTAGTCAAGCACACACATTCTGTGTCTACGAAGCCATGCTGGTGTACTCTGTGCAGAGCTTGGTCTCTTATTTTCCTGTTAAAAAGAGCATGGACATCCTAGGAAGACACGTCATGTTGGTGGCAGCATATGTCCCTCTAAAATATAACCCTCAGAGTCAATGGTACCTTCACATACATGCAATTCTCTCATGGTGTGGGCAATTGTACCCAACCTTACCCTTTATGCATTGAAATGTCTGTCTTTTCACAATATTATGGACAATAGATGTTGAAAGACTTAAATTCACTGTAGCTGTTGAGAGATGTTCCTTCTGAAGTGATTAACAATTCTCTCACAAATTTTGGCACAAAAGGGTGAGCCACAACCCACTGATTACAAAGTCTGAATCTTTGATGGAGGGTTATACCCAGTCATGACACCTCACCCATTGCCAATTAGCTTGCTTAATTTGAAGCCATTCAAACTGCTGTTACTTGAATATTCTGCACATTCTTCAATCTTTTTTTTAAAATCTCTGTCCCAACTTTGGTTGGGTGTGTTGTATCCATCAAATTGTAAATTTGTATGTATAAAATATAATTAAGTTGGTCATTACAACTGTTGAAAATCTTTTTACTTTTGTCAATTAAAGATTCATGCAAATTATCACTGATTTTTTTTATTGTATTTTAGAAAATATCCCAGCTTTTTTGGGAAATGGGGTTCAAAAGTTGTAAGAACACCTTAACTTGCAGTACAGATATATAAATTTGGGTAGATAAGTAAAAGTTTTAATTTTGTTATTTCATTTAGAGACCATGTAGTTACCATAGTGATTTTATATTCAGTAGCTATAACCAAATCACATAAGCCATTATACAAATGGACAATCAGCAAGAGTGATTAACACAACTCTACTGCAGCTACCATACTTACCAAGACTGTGGGCTAAATTTCTATTTTTAGGTTACAAGGAATAATACGTCAAACTCATTTTGTAAATTGTGACCAGTATTAGAGTCAGAAAGGAGGCTCATTCAGGTTATTGACTAATTACTTTTGACTGAAAAGTTGTGAGAAAACATTCAGTTGGAGACTTCATAATGGAACTTCACTAACCAATGAATGATATCAAATACCTGATTGTTACAATAGTGTGTTATTTTCACATATTTATTGCTCTCAAACTTTGAAAGCCTGCTGGAGCCTAACCCAGATATCCCAGAGGCAGAGTATAACCTGGATAGGTTGCCAGTCTGTTGAGGGAGCTCAAGCCCAGTTCTCTTATTGGGGATGGGCAGCAGAGATAGTCTCTCCTGTGTTACAACCACATGGCTTGTGCTCAGGTCTCCCTAGGTTCTCTTCTGCCTCCACCCCAAAGCAATTTCACTCCCCACAGCCTCTTCAGAGGGCTGATGGTCATCTGTGTTTTCATGGAGGCAGTTGCAGGGTCACATCCGGCAACCACTGGACCTAGCCAGCCACAAGAATCTCACTAAAAGCCCAATACAGCAGTTTTGCCAGAGCCGTGGTCTACATGCCTCCAGGTACCCAATTCAGTGGAAGGAGCTTGGGGAGGTTCAATGTCTCCTTGCTTAAACTCTCCCTGCTCTCACCCCTCTTCTCTGACTTAAGGCTAGAGAGGGAGGAGTGCCAAGAGGTTTTTCCAACCTCTTTTAACAACCCTGACTCTTTTAATTTAAAAAAACCTGTCTGATTCTGGCAATTCAGTCGGCCTGTTAATTGACAAAGCAGGCTAACTGGCACTAAGACAAAGGAGGGCATAATTACGGCATGTTAATATAACATTTACAGTACCATTTGTATTGTGTTTGATTATCTTCCTTGTGGTTGCAGGAAAACATTTAACTACTTAATATTGTATTAATTTTATCAAAATTACAATATCTCTGTAAATACTGTGGTTTTATGTCTAATTTCTGAACTTGTATATTTGAAATTAATAATTATTCTATAAATGTTACATTGAAAGCAGTAACAAATAATAGATATTCAAATGGGCTTCAAAGTATATAGGAACCTCTGTTTTTTTTTCCACAAATCGCACCCTGCCTATAATTAATGAATGGATATTAGCTCTGCACCGCCTGCATATTAGACTGGCACACTGATGCCTTGAAAAGAAAAAAGAAAAAAAGAAAAACCTAATCAGGGGCCAGACAGACTAAGCTAACCGGCTTAAACCTTTGCAGACCGCCATGACCATCTACGAATGAATCTGTGGTATGAAATAACCTCCCAGTCAGAGAATCATTTAAAATTAACAAGAGAGATGATATCTCGTTGCCTCTACAAGGTCAAGACTGTAACATCATTTGTTTTGCCATTTTTCCCGTTAGCATGAATCACTTCATCTTTCTAGTCTGTACTCTCCAGCTATGTCCTTCAAACATATCCTGCTGGACTGGTGTAATTGCACCATGACAGGACCAATTCCTCAACCCCATCAATCACTCCTATGGAGATATGGGCTTCTTCCTAACAAGACTACTCCCAGCCTCCCTCCTCCCTTTTCCTTCCTGATCTGCCTCTGTGTTTTATGGTTATGGTGATAAATAACAGATCCAATGTTCAGCAGCCTTCATCCTGGCCTGCATCCTATCGGGGCTGGACCAGAAACACAGTGTATTGAGTGATAAATTGACCATGCTGGGTTTGTTGCAGGTTTTTCTTATTTAAGCACTGTTGAGCTGCCTTTAAGCACTCCCTTGGTGTGGTATGTTTTGTTTACTTTGTGTATTGTGGACCGCCACCGAGGAATTAATATAAAGGTACTATGAAAAAGAGAAAATGAAATAGATATACAATTTGTCAGGAATGGAAATAAAACCAATAAAATGTGAAAAAGTGGATGAGTAAAACAGAAAAAAATTAAAGAAAGTAAATTAAAGTTGGCCATTATTTCAGATCAAAGTATCCAGAACAGCCTCGAGGGAGGTCAGTATTTGGAAAGAATCAGATACAGTAGTCTGGGATTCCTCAGATCTGCAGAGAAAAGATAAGAAGTCTGTTTAATAGAGCTTTGGCATTTCTAAATAGCTTGTTCTGCCGGACTAAGTGATTAGTCTACACAATAGAATTGACCAGGAGAAGGATCTTTATGCCCTTTAATTAATGTAGTTTTTGTACTGTGAGGCTTTTGTTACATCCAGAAACAGATCTGTACTGCGGTAGGTTCACAGACAGGGTATTCTATTCATAGCATGCACAAATGAGTCACTGGAAAGCCTCTCTTCATCTGCACCAATATAAAGACTGTTTGTGTTGTGAGATGTCTTATCAAAGAACAGAAGTGGAAAGACTACTTTCAGGACCTGGTGATAGGATCTCGTTCCGACCTCTATGGGAAAACTCTGAATTTACGAAACTAAAACACACTCAATGCAAACAAAACCAAACCTGTGTATTCAGTGAAATTAGGTTTAACTCTGCTTGACTGAACTAAACTGAATCTAAATTTATATCTAAATCCCCCATGAAGTGCTAGTTTGAAGTCTTAGCCTTGGCATTTTGAGTTCTCCCAGTTTCCCCTAAAAATAAATAAAAAAAAATGCCACTGTGGGTACCAAAAACACTCCTAAAGATACCCTTGACCAAAGCACTTTCCTCAGAAAAAGAGTTGGTCCCTTGGGGCTGTACTGTGGCTGCATATCGCTCGTAAATAGTTAGGACAGGTTAAAATGCAAGAGGACAAATTTACCCACAGGGATGAATAAATAATAGCATACAGGTTCAAAATACCAGTTTTTTTTTTTTTTTTTTTTTACTATGATTACATTTTTTAGTCTTGGAAAAACTGGCAAATACAGCACTTAACATGAATATTGCTGTTCAGTATGCTCCTTTTTTAGTGAATATACAGAACATGAAAATTGCAGATTTTGAACAGTGGTCTTTTTAGGAAATCAAAAGTTTTATTTAAACAACCAAATGTGCTGACTGTACCCTGAGGACCCCCCTTCCCCATTTGTGTGTGTGTGAGTGTGTGTGTGTGTGACCATAACCATTAACTTTTCTTAACCTTTTGCAAGTGATTCAGTTCCTCAACTTAAACTGTAAAATCTGTAATTTACCGTAATTTTGCTGTTTATTTTACATCATCTGTGATTTCTTTAATGCATGAAAATATCAATAAATTTAAATTTTTATAGAAAATGTATTTTTCCCCAGAGCACTCTCAAAACAAACGTGAAAACTTACTGTCATATTTGCTATCATGAAAAATAGACGTCTATCGATGAATACTTTGTTCATTTCAAACTGATAAATTCTTGAATATTTATTTAATGAAAAGATATAAATCTACATTTCAAGTTTGAAATTGCACATAAATTGTATTTCTATTATTGATGAATAATAGTGGGCTTGAATGTACCAAGTGGACCATGTTCTGCATCTCCTTTGCTTAGGTAGCTGCATGGATGTAAGGTGGTTGGTGCATGTTGTGGAGGCAACCTCTGAACCACAGGGTGAACACTGGATGTGAAGGGAGCTGTCACGCTAAAAGAGGAATTCAGCTGAGCTTGCTTGGCTTGGGGGACTCTGGAGGCAGAGTGACTGAAGCAAAAACTTGGGTGTGGGATGAGTTTGGTGAACCCATGGAAGACCTTCAGTCAGCTTCAAAGCAAGCAAACCATCAGCAACTGAGGAGAGAGAAGCAGTGCCCTGCTCACACTGTATAAACACACTTCTGGACTGTAGCAACAATTTAAATTCCCCCTGGGATTACTAAAGTATTCTGATTCTGTAGTGGGAATGGGGTGTTGACTTCAACTCAGGACATAGTTAGGCAGGTGAAGGGAATGTTTTAAGGATCTCCTAAATCCCACTGACCTGGCCTCTTTAGGGGAAGCAAAGTCTGTGGATGGGGGGAGCTCCTTGGTGTTAGGGTTCCAGGGGTGACTGACATTTGCCCCGAGTTTCTCCAGGCCCTGGAACTTGTGGGGCTGTCTTGGTTGCTATGCCTCTGCAGCATCTCATAGAAATTGGAGACAGTGTCTCTTAATTGGAAAACTAGGGTGCCAGCCCCAAGCCCCAGCCTCCCTTGTTTTCCAAAATCTCTCAAAAGTATCAGGGATCTGCCATGCTTGGGAACCACCATTGATCCTCAGTGAGGCCTTCCCCCAAACTGCAGCCTCTGGCCTAGCTGACTGCCTCATTATCAGTAAATGTGTCATTTGCATTTGAAGTTGGAGTCCTTAGTTGTGAATTCACTTTACAAAGGTAATGGCACTATATCATATCCACCAATGGAGAAGCAGTTCTGTTCTAGTTTGCAAGCAACTTGACCATATCTTATAGATCTTATTTATTTAATAGAAAAAATCCATTACTAAGAAACATCTGAGATGTCATTCATTTTGCTTATTCCTCCTTTTGTACTCAAGTATGCTGCTAAAAAAAGAAAGAAAGAAAAGGAAATGCTTAAACAATCTTAACTCTGATTTTTGGGGTGATTTTGAATCCAGCCCTTGAAGGACTGATGGTTTTGGTTTCCACTGACTGTTGTTACTTTATTTTTCTTAAAATATATCTCATTGTATATCAGGTACATATTTGGCTGTCTATTTGGTTTGTATTTTCTTGACCTAATAGCTGTGAATAAAAATTCCATTATTAGGATGATGTTACTGCAAACTGTAAGCTTTCA
>VUQH01041033.1:0-17067 GCA_015106775.1 Etroplus canarensis
GTGCACTACTTCTCCATTTATCAGGCATTCTCTCATTCTCCAAGATCGTGTTAAACAATCTGGTTAAAAAGTCCACTGCCTTCTCTCCTAGACATCTCCATACCTCCACAGGTATGTCATCTGGACCAACTGCCTTTCCACTCTTTATCCTCTTCATTGCTGCCCTCACTTCCTCCTTACTAATATTCTGCACTTCCTGTTTCAGCATCCTCCCTCCATTTGAACTTCTCTCTCTCTCATTTTCCTCTTTCATCAGCTCCTCAAAATACTCCTTGAATCTTCTCAGCACACTCTCTTCACTCGTTAGTACATTTGCATCTCTGTCCTTAATTGCCCTAATCTGCTGCACATCCTTTCCAGCTTTGTCTTTCTGTCTTGCCAATGGATACAAGTGCTTCTCTCCTTGCTTGGTGTCCAGCCTCTCATACAACTCACTCTAAGTCTTTTTTGCTGTTTTTGCCACTTCTCGAATTGAATTTTCTTTTCAATTTAATTCAGTTTTATTTATATAGCCCCAATTCCCAACAAAAGTCACCTCAAGGCTCTTCACACTGTAAGATAAAGATACTACCATGTTAAAGAGAAAACCCCAACAATCTGGTCTCTCTTTGCTGTGTGCCTAGACTCCCAGTACTCCTGTCTAATTCATCTCCCTTGCTAGCCCACTTTTTCTTTGCCAGCTTCTTTCTTTGAATTCTTTCCTGCACTTCCTCATTCCACCACCAAGCCTCCTTGTGTTTATTCCTCTGTCCAGAGGAAACCCCAGATACCTTCTTGGATGTTTCCCTCACCACCTCAGCTGTATTTTCCCAGTCATCTGGTAACTTGTCACCACCACCCAGAGCCTGTCTCAACTCCTCCTTGAACTCTGCACATTCCTTTTTTAACTTCCACCATTTAATCCTTGGCTCTGCCTTCACTTGCTTCCTCTTCTCACTTTCCAAAGTCATCCTACAGACCACCATCTGATATTGCTTAGCTACATTCTCCCCTGACAACACCTTGCAGTCTCCTACCTCTTTCAGGTCGCACCTCCTGTATAAGATATAGTCCACCTGTGTGCACCTCCCTCCCATATGTCAGTGTATGTTCCTCCCTCTTCTTGAAATGTGTTTACCACAGCCATTTCCATCCTTTTTGCAAAATCCACTATCATCTGTCCCTCCACATTCCTCTTCTTAACACCATACCTACCCAACACCTCCTTATCCTGGTTTCTTGCACACACAATCTACTTTCATTCTCTCCATCATATCAGCCAGCTCTCTCTCTCTTTACCAGTCATAGTCCCTACATTTAAAGACCCTACTCTCACCTCCACCCTCCTAAGGATATATAAACTTAATAAGAAAAATATTGTTGCAATTCATTTGGCCTTGTTCTCACAGCTGGCAGTGTGATCCATGTTTCTAATCTTAAATGAAGGAATGCTCATGAAATAATCCTGTAAAATCTCAAAAATTCCATAAAAGAAAAAAGTGTTTTTTTAAAATCACGTATCATTTTATAGGCTACCTACAAATCCACGAGATTCTGTAAAAAAACATTTTCAGTATTTATGAGTTTAATATATGCCGTATCCTTTGACCCACATGGTTAAGACTCATGCTTGATTAGGCTTGTCATGGACTAAGCAGCCAAGAACGTACAGGCACAGTGTATTTTCAAAAATGGAGGATTTTATTTACCCCAAGAAGACAAAAAATATATCCAAAATATGTAGTCACAAAAATAACCTAATATAAGAAATAAATGAAATAAAAAGGTCAACTAAACTCTACTCAAAAATACTGCTTAATAAAAAAACATCCTAACTCAAAAACCTGACCTGCCCAAATGAGAGACAACTCAAGGTATACATTAACCTTATATATTAACAAAGTAAACAATTTTTAACATAGAGGTGGACAAGACATGAAAGCAAATGTGCATGTCATCATTAGAGTACAATGTAGTGTTACATTACTGTACATCACAAAAAATTAACCAAATTAAACTAATCATTTGACATAACTTCAGTGACTACAAATTAACCTAGATGTAAAAAATAAGAATGTAAAATACTACATTTTACATTCACTAATTTATATAAATTAAAATATTAATGAATATTATATTATTATAATATATAATATTATTTCAATTGTGTGGTTGTAAACACAACCATCACAAGGCTGACACACAAATTTACTTGGTTTTTATTTATCTGTGTTTTTCTACTTGTGTTGTTTGCACGTTTTCTCATATTGTTTAGTGGTTCACTGGCTGTTGTTATTGTTTCTCATTTATTGCTCTCCATTTGTTTTCATTTATTGCACATGATTAAATCAGTGTTTATTCTGTAGCCATTAGTCTGAAACCTCGGCGTCAATAACCGGTGTTTGGGGAGCGTGATTGCATTAGTGCAGTTGGATCAATAGTTTCTGGAAGACTGCAGGACCCCAGAAGAGGCAAGGCAACCCTAACTCTCACTGCTAATAATGAGAAAGTGACCTATACATTTAATTAGTTTTTATCTTTTTATTGACTTCAGAGTGACCTCATTCCAGGTGATACAAACATAGATTCTGAGCCCCTTTTTCATTAAGTTGGTTCTGCTTAATAGGATTTAGGTGTATGATATGTAGTAAAGGGATTCAGCACTGCTTGCCGTGGCTGCTATACTCTCAGACTTCTTTTTCTTTCCCCCGTCTCTCTTTCTCAACTTTTGCTGAATAACTCCTAGTGCTATGTAACAGATAGTCTTCTGTTATTTCTGTCTGCATTTGAAACTATTAGACGCACTGGTGCTTTTACAAACTGATGCCTAGTTGACCACATAATCTACACTGATGAGTTAGTATCACATGAAAACCTTCGGCAATAGACGAAGAACAAATAAACTGATGAATGGCACTAGAGGCGTTTGCCATAGTGCACGCACAAACTCCGCACAGTCCTCATTATGTAAGTGAACTTGATAAGTTGGTTAAGTTCATACAAACAGATTATTCATGCTCTACAAAGTCCTGAAAATAGCCTCATTACAGAGGACAGGCCTTACATAAGACTTTCAAATTCTGTCCAAATGTACAGTGTTTAAAATTTATCATCAGTTATGCTGTTTTATGTGCACTGTTTGTTTATGTTTCTGTAGCTACTGTTACACATACAAGCAGTGCTTGTTACAGGTCCGAGGTCTAATATGATGAAGCAATATCTTTTCAAAAATAACCATATTAACGATAAACAGAATTTGCGCAGCCATGCCATGCAGTCTGTTTTGTTAGCACTGATTTTTTTGTCTTTGATATGTTTTTATTTTTTTGGCTTGAGCAAAAGGAATCACCTCTCCCAGTAAACTAAACTCAAGTCTGCTCAACAGTAACTGGTAAAGCTCAGTTTATTCTGATATGGAAAAAAACTTGAGATCCAAGGCAAGACAGGAGCCATAGAGAATCAATAACTGTTGTCTGATTCTTTTGCTCATCATATGTTTGATCTCTAACCATGTGCAGCAGCTGTAACTTACATGTGGTTGGGCCTGTTCTTGTCTAGGTGGAGATGAGGAGCAGCCAGTTCTAGCACTGGTCAGCCTTCTAAATGAGACCATTGTATCCCCTGTATCAATGCTGTCTCACAACATCTTCATGTTACACAGCTGTATCTTGAACTTTGATCCAGGAAATTACATCTACATCCCTATAAGAACCTGGCTAGCCCTGATACACAGAAGTCTTTGTGCTCATGTTACTCAAGATTGTAAGAAATCAGAGACACAGACCAAGGATTAGAACAAACTAATGGCTTTGTGTATGTGTTGTGCAATTTGAATCAGTTTGCAGTCTATGGAGTCTCTTATCATACATAGTCAGGTCCCTGTGTATTTAGGCAATAGCACATTTTTTTTTGGTAATTTTTCCACACCACACCACCACATCACCACAATGGATTTGAAATCAAACAATCAAGATATAATTATAGTGAAGACTTTCAGAGGCTCAAAAGTCATTGAAAAAAATGTTATGGTCAGGTGAGGCCTGTGCCCTCTTTATTCCATGACAGATTAAGAAGATATAAGATCTAGCGTCAATTCCAAGTGTTGAACTTGCATTTGGTAGCTGTTCACTGAAACTTTCAATATGAGGTCCAAAGAGATATCGATGCAACCTAAGGAGACCATTATTAGGCTATGTACTTTCAGCTGCTCCCTTGTATTTTCCCCAAGAGGTCATCACAGCGGATTAATCCACACTGGTAATTTGGCGGGACTCCAAGGAGGCCATTATTTAGCTAAAAACAAATAAATCAAAATAAACCTATCAGAGAAATAGCAAAAACTCCAGAGTGGCCAAAACAACAATCTGGCATATTCTTTAAAAGAAGGAATACTCTGGTTAGCTCAGTAACAACAAATGACCTGGATGACAAGTAGATCACAACATGCTTAGACAATGCTGCACTTACCTCCTTGACAGTGCCCTTCAGGTAGCTAGATGTTATGGAAGGGTTTTTCATAGCCAACCAAAATCTACAGTCAAGACACACCTTTATGAATGGAAATGCTTTGGAGCCTCTGAAAATGTGCATAAAAAATTGCTGCAATTCCTTAACAGTTTATGCAATACTTGAATTAAAGCAGAAAGTCTGTACTTCAATCACATTTTGACTGTTTGATTTAAATCCACTGTAGTGTACAGAGGATTTTTAAAAAATGTGACATTGTCCTAAAACTTATGGACTTAACCAAATGTATATCAGATAAGTGCTGCTAGGACAGGAATAGTCCTTTTAAAAATTCAGAAGAGATGAACAACTACAATCAGCATTAGTGCAAAAGTGCACATTTCGTTCTGCTGCTCACCTGACTGTAAATGCAACCAAACACATGGAGTTGGTGTGGACAGTTTGTTAGCTTCTAGTGTTTCCTGCTATGAAAGATTACACTGTGGTGTTAAGAATACCAAGAAATGTAATAGGATCCCTATTAAATGTTCTCAACCTAGCAGACACTAAGAAATTAAATATCTTTATAAATAAAAATTAGACACACTACAATATTTAATAGGGGAATTGCCCAAATGTGAGCAAAATTCATCACCTCATGATATAATCTAAGCACAGATTCTCAGTGAAAACTGAAAAACAAACCTCTGTACTGACCTATTTTTCAACATTTTTATTTATTTGTATTGTGTTTATACAGTATATCAGTTAAGCTGCCTTCTTATTTATACAGTTTATTACTTCTTAATTTTAAGAGCATAGAAGGGGCAACAAATGGCAACTGATGAAGAACATCTGCAGGAAAGAGTAAATTTAAAAACAAGGTCCTTTTGAGACACTGTGTCGCTATGTAGTGGTGCTACCAACCAGGATCATTATAATAGTAAGAACTCAGAACAGTTTCACAGTGGGAATATGTGTAACTGCCTAATGAGTACTTGTGTTTACCTTCAGGTTATCAGTTGACTCTAGTAATTGAAATAAAGGTTCATCAGTAGCAAGTTCACTGTGGTCAAAATCCAAAGGGGCCCATCTGCTTTCCATCCATTGAATCACTTGGCCAGGCAGCTTCTACAGCACTAACAATATGTTGCCTAATTGATGGGAACTTGTTTATAAAGTCTGCTCTGTAGGTTCACAAGGATTTACACTCATTATGTTATAAATGGTAACTTGTCTTAGGGATTCACCGAGATATTAGTCAAGTGTCAGTGTCGGTGTCAGCCTTGATGACTGATATCAGCATTTCCTGATGGCAGTGGCTGATATAAATCTATTTCTTGTGCATCAATTTGCATTAACTTAGGATTCAAATATAGTGTGATTAAAAACTAAAAGAAAAAAGCAAAAATATGAAGATATCATCACTTTACTGACCCAACATGTGTAATAAAACACTCCAAAAACAAACCGAAAAAAATTATTTACAAATCCTGCAATTACAAAGTGATTCATGATCAGTACAAAGTAACTTTTACAGCTACCTGTTAATAACAGCCTGATACTCTGTTCAGCTCTGGTTTTGGTCTTTTTCAGTGTTGCTAATTAATCTTCTATCCACAAGCTATACTGTGACTGTTTGTTGTTTGGTGATAAGAATGTCTTGTGGGTTACTAAAGCATTTTCACAGAAAACAGATGGCCATTAGTTAAAAAAAAATTATAATTCCTTTCCCATATTTCACAAGTGTATGAAAAAGTCTTAAGAGGGTGCAAATTCATCCCACAAGGTGAGAAAGAAATGATAAAAACACAGTGACAATCACAGCTTCCACTGAAACACACACACACACACACACACACACACACACACACACACACACACACACACACACACACAGACACAGTACAAACTGTACAAACATTTGTATGGCTACATAGGGTTTCATTTACAACTGTTGTGCATGCTGTTAGGCGATATTTGTGAACTCTGAGCATTTAATGCCACACTGCTGTTTTTCTGTTGTACCACCTAGACGCTGAGTGGACATGTGTGTAAGCAGCAGTCTTATTACCCTCTGGCCTGTTCTACAGAAATAAGATTAGGAGGTGCTCAGCTATATTTAGGCCCTATACTTAAAAATAAACCTGAACAGGCCTGAACAGATGTGAAGAAAAACAAGATGTGAAGGTTTGACAGGAAGGACTATGGACAAATAGCAGCTTGCTACTGTCATGCTGAGAAGTATGATGAATTCTGCTCATTTCCTGAAATTAAAATGCACTCATGAACTCTCTCCCAAGGACTTATTTCTAAGGCTTCATCTTATCTCAGCTGAGATAAGCTAAAGGAAGATAACTTGTCAGTTTGAACAGGACTTGCTTTATGACATTTTTACTTTCAGGGTGTGGCAGAAATCAGACTGATTACAGTATTGGAAAAATTTGTGAAACTGTAGTCACCATGTCTTGATTACTCATGCAGGTTTGATGGTACTGCGCACATGTCCATCTGTGTTGGTATTTGCCTATGAGAGCCAGTGCAGAGGGTAATGCAACCAACGCAGATGTGCAGTCCTTCAAAAATCCAACTATGAGTAGTATGACGAGGACATAATGCATAGGTCGAATGTAAATTGAGTGAATAGTAGTGTGGGACAGAAAGGGAGCATTGGCAGAGTTCCCAACGTAGAGGGAGAAGCCTGAAAAAACATCAAAGATTAAAAAAAAACACCACAAACAGCACAGAGGTGCTGCAAAGGATACTTTACATTGTTTTAAACACTTGGCTTCACTTCAGCTCTTTGTGTGTTATAACTCCAGTCTTTGCAAGCAATAGCAAGCAAGTAAGAGTAGCCTACAGACTGGTTATTTGTGACACTGCCCCCTAGTTACAGGAAATAAATACAACATCTAGACTGCCTATCTGTAGCTCCCTCAGTGCTGCCAGTGCAGTATCATAAATGAGCCCTAAGCTGGATGATCATCATTTACAATAAGCAGAGACGAACAACGTCTGACTAACCAGACTACAGAGATCACAAATTTTTCTTGCGTGTATATGCACCTTAAATACAAAAATAACAAAAACAAATACCATATACAATCCCTGGTTTTTGCCACACCCTGAAAGGGATAAAGCTATATATCAGGTCCTGTTCAAAAATGAAATAAGTTAAATCTTTTTCTTTGTCTTCCTTTATCTTATCTTTGTTATGATCTAAGCCCTGAAAACTGTCCTCATGTGAGTGTGATAAAGATAAAAACTTATTTTATAAGTCATCAATTTAAAAATTGTGGTACTTCCAGAGGGTTCACACACTTTTCTTTCAGTTGTATCAGTGTGAAGGATACTCAAGAGGATATATAACCCCTTTTAGTTTGCATACGTATTTCAGCTTTACTAATTCACTTCCTTCACTCTGGATATAACAGTAATGATGGGTTTTTGTTTGTTGCTCCTATTGCTATTTTTTTCAAGATGAAAATAACAATTTTGGTTTAAACACTGATATATGTGTGCTACTAAAAATGCATTTTGAAATAAAAAGAAACTTTTAAAAGGAAGCAGAAAATGAATGCATGATTTCTTAAGAAAATTTCCTTAAACCACTTCTAAAATTAAATTTTAGAAAATATTTTACTGTAAGACGCAAGTTATAGAATCATGTTCACCGCCGTTGTTCCAACATGATTCAAGGCTACCACTATCACCCAGCGACTGCTATCCTGTTGCACTCACACCCATCACTATCATCATGAGACACATCGAATCCTTGCCTCCACCCCCACTAGACTCCCCCACAGTTTGCATCTGATTCTGATTCACATGTTCAATAGACAATGCTATTGCCACAACCCTTCATCAGGCCCATACCCACCTGCACAATAAGGACATGTGTACAGATAATGTTCACAGACTTCAGTTCAGCATTCAACACAACCATTCCTCAGCACTTGATTGGAAAGTCGAGCTTGCTGTGTCTGTGAACTATCCCTCTGTGGCTGGATCCTGGATTTCCAGACTGGAAGACCTCAGTTAATTTGGATCAGAAATAACATCTCCAGCACCACCACACTGAGCACTGGAGCCCACCAGGGCTGTGTGCACAGTCCACTGCTGTTTACTCTGCTGTTTGACTCATGACTGTGCAGCAATGCACAGCTAAAATCACATCAATAACCTCACCAGTGATACAAACATGGTGGGTCTCAGCAGCAAGAAGAATGAGTCAGCATATACAGAGGGCGTACAACAGCTAACAGACTGGTGCAGAGTCAACAATCTGTCTATGAAAGTGGAAAAAACAAAGACACTTCTGACTTCAGGAGACTACAGCATGTCCACTCACCACTGAACATCAACAAATCCTCTGTAGATCGTGAAGACCACCAAATTCCTCACAATTCACACAAACTCTTCACCCTGCTGGCGTCTGGCAAGCAGTAACAAAGCATTCAGGCCTTCACTGCCAGACTGTGCAACAGTTTCTTACACACACACACACACACACACACACACACACACGCTCAAATAAATACAATCCCTCTATTTAACTTTATAGGTAAACATTTTATTTTCAAATATTTAATATTTGTATTACTACATTTCTATGTTCTTAATATTCTTGCACTTTATTCTCAACAGGTATAGACTTGTCAGCACTGCAATGTCATTGTCTTTTTGTCTTCAATATCCTAATGTCCTCCTTTTGATTGTTTTCCATTTCACGTTTGCACTGTCTTCTGCATTTCTTAGTACTGTATGAATAGCACTATATAGCACCATGGCCCTGGAGGAATGTTGTTTTGTCTCACACATTACATGTACATGCTTTAAACAAAAAAAAGCCACTTGACTTAAGTTGACAGGCAAAAAGTTAAATAAACACAGCAACAAGCATGGATAGGCGCTACACATGTTTTGACTTTATTTTGAAATAACTGAACACTGACACACTCACACAAATGAATAGATGTGGATGTAGATATAAATAAAAAATTTGATAGCACTTACAGTCATGTAGCCTTAAGTTCCTTATTCAGCTACAAGGTGTGAGCCTGTTTTTTGTCTCAGGAGCAACAGGAGCATGAAAGATGATCTGATGCACTGTCTTGTGCCACCTGCTTTTAGAAACATTATCAGGTCACACAGTGAACTACATGCTCTTTAGCTCTGGAAATAAACAGCCTCTGGCAGAGAGATGTTTTCAAAATGTGATCTGTGTACAGCCAACACTGTATGTTACAGTAACATGCTTGGTTTTACCATCATGATGGTTTTTGAGGGTATTTTAACTTAATAATAATCACTTGCATAGAGCCCAACAAATAAATAAAGTCAATATGTTGATCAATATATTGATTAAATTTAGCACTTACTCTAAGTGCTTATCCTAGAATAAACCTGTGATTTTAGTTGATGTATTTACTGAATTTTCAACTGGATGCCCTGTGAACAAGCCAAAATGAGCTCTTCTGGTTAAAGTATCCTCTCTCCAAAGGCCTAAGGCCTCCAGCTGGTTTTCAAGGGCACAAAATAAAAAAAAAAACTTTATAGCAAACAGCATGTTGTAATCCTAATTCCTTGTAGGGTGAGTAATAATAAAAGGAGCATTAGAAGTACCAGGTTTTTACTCAGCAGATAAGATGGACATTTGCTGTATGAAAAACAACAGCAAGCCAAATTCACTTGGGATTATGTAACACCCCAAACCAACAAGATTTGTGCCCACATGAAGTTATTGTTCTTTAGACTGTGATGGAGTTAGTGGTCACAGTACCCCAAAGATATTTTTTTTTCTGATGATCTTTAATGAGAGTTATTCTTGTCTGGTAACTCTATGAGAGTTAATACGCAGCAGGCCTGATAGCTCAAGGCCCAGGGTTCTGTGCAGCCCTAATCCTCAGACATCTCATATCACACAGGACCAGACGCAGCAGGTTGAGGGTCAGCGCTCGACTCCAGCACCCCCACCTCATTCATACTCTCTGTCAACTCTCACATCCAAAAATATAAAGTGTCTCTCCTATCAAGTGGAAACTAAGCTTTTTTTATAGACTTGTTTAAATCCTGGGTTCTTCTAAATGTACTACCTTGCAGGATTTTCAACAGAAAAGTTGTTAGGCCTGGCAGCTGCAACTGCTCACAAGTAGTATGTTACAACATTTTTACTGGAACTTGTGAACTTTTGTCTACTCTTTAGGTAAATTATCCAGAACTATGTATACAAATTATTGTGAAGTTAGTTTATGATTGTCCTCCTGAGACTATATGTAGTTTGGGCAGATGTCATTTTTACTTGACATTATGTATTGTTACATTTTAATCCCAGAATGCTGTAAGAAGATAATTAACTTACTGACTTAAATATACTTAACTTTCAGTCCCAGAGCCACTGGGTGCAGATTAAAGCTTGGTTAACTTTGATCTAAAGGATAAAAAGAAAAATTTGCCACCTATAACAGCCATTGGCCAATCTGTTACTTTGTTACCAAGGAACAACCTTATGTACAGTTTAATTCACACTTTAATTCAATATTAATGTATATTTTTAAGATAATTTGTTATAATATAATTATTAGTTTATCACCAAAGTGATGAAGAGGTGTAGGACTTGGCACATTGGCAAATCCTCTTCCCTCTTTCTTTATCCCCTCTTCTTTTGTCCAGCCTTCCTTCACCCAATGGTTATTTTGCAGGTTGTTAACCTCTCTACACTGAAGTATACATATAGACTTATATATGTAACATTTATTATCCCCTGAAATATTTGTAAGAGGTTGGTCAGTGATAATTACTGACACTTATAGCATGGGGATATGAAAACATCATAATTTCTCAGCAGTGTGGCTGAAAGAATCAGAATCAGAATATTTTATTAATTCCTGGGGGGAACAATTCAATTCAATTCAATTTTATTTATATAGCACCAATTCACAACAAAAGTCGCCTCGAGGCGCTTCACACAGTAAGGTCAAGATACTAAGGTGTTAAAGAGAAAACCCCAACAATTCGATGATCCCCTATGAGCAAGCATTCAGCGACCGTGGGAAGGAAAAACTCCCTTTTAACAGGAAGAAACCTCTGGCAGAACCAGGCTCAGGGAGGGGCAGCCATCTGCCTGAACTGGTTGGGGTTGAGGGAACAGAGAAGACAGAAAGGAGAGCTACACTAGCGATAGTAACAAATCTTCCAACATTCAAATTCTTCCAAAGAAACCGTACAGGTTCAAGATGCCTCACTTTTGAGTATTTTCTTAATCAGTCCAACCTATTGGTTCTGTAGCACAAAATTTTACATCTAATGTCAACTTTCAGTGCCAGTGCAAGATTAGATGTGTCCTTTGTGTGGTCAGATGAAAAAAAATGTTGAAGAAGTCAGAGAGGTGCATGGCCAACTACAGTACCAGAATTTCTGCCTGAAACTTGCTTCATGTTTACTTAGTCTAATCTTAATAATGCTCTAACTTTTAACTGGAACTAAATGCAAGGCTGCCACAACACCTTGCATTAGAGTTTTGTTAAGATTAATGTCTTCATCTTATTACAAATCAGAAATGACATTTGCGAGATAATCTGGAAGTTTGTTTTTAGCAAAAATTTTATTAACAATAATAAATTGGAAAACTGGCAGCTACAGAGCCACATGGGGCTCCTTTGCCTCATCTTCAGTGGCTCCCTGTGGCTTTGACAAAAACATCAGATGAATACTAAATTTGTCCTCTTAGCAGTGTCAGTGTGTCAAGCATGGATGTAAACACATGAAAAGGCTGGTAAGGAGTCCCACTAGATTTGAATTCTAAAAGCAAAAGTTGGACATCCAAACAGAAAGTTTAAACTGTTAATATGAACAAATTTGTCAGCTTTCACCACCAGAAATGCCTTCTCACTGGCATGTTTGAAGCACTGCCGGACTTTAGACAAAATAATATTGAAACATGCCTTTTTTTCTTTGGTTTTACAACAGATAAAGTTATCAGGCTGATTTTTTCTTTTAATTTGATTCACATATCATCATAGTAAGTATATATAGTAAGTATATACAGTACTGCATCTCAAAGCCTGAACATGCTAATAGATATTTTCTCCTCCACTTCACAGTTGTTCCATTTTCTTAGTAATAAAGAAAATGGGTCCTGGGGGAACGCTATACCATTTCACTGTGTATTTTATATGTAGTTGAAATGACAATAAAGTAATCTAATCTAATCTAATCTAATCTAAAAGTAGCCACTATAGTAACAATTTTAGTAATAGTAGTACTATTATTCCATAAATACAATAAAAACATGGATAGCTGTAATCAAATGCAACTTTAAAGTATTAAATCATCATAAATAGGCCACTGCAGAGTAGTCACATATGGTAAAATATTTGAATCACACCTGTTTTTTTACTTTATAGGTTGTGTCAACTTCATTTAGATAAGAGAGTATAAACTTTAATCAAGCCAAAGAAATTATTTTGTGACCCAGGTGAAAATTTCAAACAAAGGTTAAACACAATATATAATAAATAGCTTGAATAAGTAGGTATTATATAAGTTAAGTATGGTGTGAGCCTCCATACAGATTTTCTGTGTCCAGAATTGCATAAAATGGTTCTTCTGATAGTGAAGTTTACCAATCCATAGTCTAGTGCATTTAGTAGAACTGATAATTTGATTGCTTACTGATACTGCACTCCTTTAATAAATTAGCCTTTTAATAGTGAGGTTTCAGTACACATCCCTAATTAACAATAGAATAAATGTGTGCTGCTGCTGACAAAACCATGCATATATGTAACCCAGCTTCACAGTCCCTGTCACCTCCTATGTGTTTTAGTGTTTTTAAGCATATTGTTTTGGTGTTGCAGCCAGCAATCTTGCTATTCTGCTTGACTATTGCCACTCTCTGCAGCAAATGTTTTCAGAAAATAGCTGCAAAACTCAAATCTATTAGGAAAAATTGAGCAGCTAAGAACATATTTCAAGGCAGAGAGTAAAATAAAGAAAATACATTAACTTGCATTCACTAGATGAACTGGAACACAACTCTAAATGAATGATGCTTCACTGCTGTAAAATCTCTAAATTTGTGAATCTAATATGATGATATTTTGATATTTTACAGCAAGTTGCCCAAAGGTGGCCAATAAAGGTTTAATTTTATATTAGACAAGCAACTTAATTGAAATATAATGTCATTTTTTCAGACTCCATCTGCCAATATGATTTATTAGACTAATTTGAACACATTATCACAAAATAACTGCAACATTATAAAATCACATTTCTTTTGTAAGACAAAAGAGGCATTGTACCCAGAACTACAATCTCAATGTGGCAAAGTGTGATTCTCAAGAATGTTTGGAGTCAGTGTTAGTTACATCATAAAACAAGGAATCCACTGTGAGGAATATAGCATTCCTTCTAAGGGATATACAGCAAAATATAACAGAGGAATCAATCAACACAACATCTGCACTCTAAACTGTTAAGACCCCCTGCACTGGGAAACTTCCACCTATTAACAGATTTCTCACTTGCCATAAATGTAGACAAATACATGCATATGCGCTAATGCACACACACATAGGCTGCATTCATGTGCACTTAAGTAACATGATTATCCGCCGCTTTGGGCAGTAACCTGAGACAACATCCCAATGATAATCCTTAGTCACTTCACCAAGTCTAAAGATTAAGAAAACCCAGATAACAAGGTAGGTTTCTGGTGGGAAAACCTGATCATCCATAAATGTATAGACTTAACAAGCTCAAAGTATCTTATTGTGCTGGAGTCAAAATAATTAAACCCAAAACTTTTAGTCTTAAAAACTTCAAATCATTAAATAAATTGACTTCAACATATGAAAATAAGCCAAAAATAAAATGCATGAAAAATATTTCCTTGCAAAGCATAACTAAATTGCGTAGGGTACAGTTTTCTTTAACAATGGGCTGGACAGAACTTTAACAGTTGATCTATTTGTATTTGCTTTTAGATAGGTACTGCACAGGCCTAATAAGGTAATGTGTAAGGCAATCGTTCTTCAGTTTGTTTTTGAAGAGTTACATCACTTGTTTTTACTCAGTACAAACAAGAACAATGCCTCTGACCTTGTCTGTTTCAGTCCTTAGTGAATGCAGGGAATAATCCTTTAGTGCGCCTACATAATATTGTTTAACACTCCAGATTTCCAGACATTAGCTCTGAATTTCTAAGAACCACTAAACCACTCAGGCACGCAGTTTCTTTTCCGAAAACAAATACTTGCTAAAACTTGTGGTAGAGCCAGAGGTCAAAATCATGGTTCTAGAGTTTGCCCAAACAGATTCAGGATATTGCCACTTTAACAGTGTCACTAATGTGAGTGTATGAGGGCTGGATATCATTACTTATAATTGTTGGAGATTAAACTGGAGTTTTGGGATCTGTTGTAGGAACTAATAAGATATGACAAATGGATTAGATAAGTAGAATCATATATAGCTAAACAAAATAAAACATAATATAAAAAGCAACCGTTCATGCTCACATTCTCAGCTCACAATCTCATCATTCTGGTTCATCAAAAAAGATGTTGGATGGGGTTGAGCTAAGGGCTTTGTGCAGGTCAGTCAAGTGCTTCCACACCAAACTCATCCAACCATGCCTTTATGGACCTTACTTTGTTCACTGGGGCACAGTAATACTGGAGCATAAAAGGGCCTTCACCAAACGGTTCACTGGAATAGAATTGCCCAAAATGTCTTGGTAAGCTGAAGTGTTAAGATTTCCCTTCCCTGGAACAAAAGGACCCTGCCCAACCCCCGAAAAACAAAACCATAGCATTATCTCTGCTCCACCAAACTTTACAGTTGGCACAGTGCCAGTCATAATGAATCTCCTTTATTTAGTGATGAGGATGACATTTTTATGGACACTATAAGCAATACTTTCTCACCGATAATTGGATAGGTCACAAAAGCAGCTCGGAAAAACATTACCGAGAATCTGTGAAACACTTGTCTTGTTTTTGTTTTTTTTATGTAATAATGAGGTGTTTCTGTATCACTGCACAAGGCCAAAAAGACACAAACAAAAGCATGAACTGGCAGTGACCTTGTCTGTGGTGTTGACTTACTTGAGTGTCCAAAACTCTGAGTTATCAGCCAAGAGGAGTGGTAGAGAGAAAAAAAATCCCACCAGCCAGGCAAATATTTATATCAGAAAAAATAATAAATTGCATTTTTGCTTCACATACTGTACACCTTTGTTTCAGTGCATTTCATTATGATAATAAAATACTATATTGACTACACCTGAAGAAGATACCAGACTAGCAATTGATCAGCTCAATCCTCAATACAAATTTTCCCCTGAAGATATTAAAATTAAAAGTACTTAAGGATAGATACTATAAAGAAAATTTCAAGATTTGAAAACCTGATGGACACTTGATCGTTTGAATCAACTTTCTGTCATATACACTGATTTGGCATAACGTGACCACTGACAGATGAAGTGAATAACAATGAATATCTCTTCATAATGGCACCTGTTGTGGGTGGGATGTATTAGGCAACAAGTCTGAACAGTTTGTCCTCAAAGCTGATGTGTTAGAAGCGGGAAAAATGGGCAAGTGTAAGGATCTGACTAGGGCCAAACTGTGATGGACCCTGCCCAACCCTAGGAAAACAACACCATAGTATTATCCTTGCTCTGCCAAACTTTACAGTTGGCACAGTGCAGTCAGTCAGGCAGGTGGCGTTCTCCTGGCATTTGCCAAACCCAGATTCAGCCATCAGACTGCCAGAAAGAGGAGCATTATTCTTAACTCCACAGAACATGTTTCCACTGCTCCTGAGTCCAGTGGTGGCAGGCTTTGCATCACTCCATCCTATACTTGGCGTGGTGTTTGGTGATGTATGGCTTGCACCTGCTCAGCCATGGAAACCCATGTCATGAAGCTCCCAACAAACAGTTTTTGTGCTGATGTTAATGCCAGAAGTTTGGAACTCTGCAGTTACTGAGTCAGCAGTTAGGGACTTACCAGTTATGACTATTACTATATTACTCAGCACTCTGTAACCCAGCTGTGTAATTTTGTGTTGTCTACCATGTTGTGGCTGAGTTGCTGTGGTTCCTAAATGCTTCCACTTGAAATAATACCGCTTAACGTTGATTGTGAAATATCTAGGAGGGAAGAAATTTTACCAACTGACCTGTTGCAATGGTGGCATCCTATTACATTATTATGATGAAATTCAGAATCACATTCCTTAAATATTTAAAAAGCCAGGCTGAATGGCTAGATGCTTGATTTAATACAACCAAATGAAACACCTGAAATATTTCAACATCAACAAAGCAAAAACAAAATTGCTTTCTAAATGTAGACATAAAACAGAATTGCAAATGTTAAGGGGCTCAGTATAACGGTGTGAAATGTAGTAAAGAGTGTAGTGTAATAAAGTGACTTCTATTGTGTTAGGTGTAAGTGTTGTGAGAGCACTGAGCTAAACTAAATCATATCCATTGTCTTCTGTGACCTAAATTAGGAAAAGTTGTTCTTCTCTGCATTGAACCATGAACACAAATCAACAGTTGGCCAGGAGTCTACTGTACAAGGCCTCTCTTGTGTATATACAGTAGGTCAAAGATAAATCCACACA
>VUQH01041035.1:7692-18401 GCA_015106775.1 Etroplus canarensis
ATATTCCCACAAAGTTGGAAGCATAGGATTGTCCAGAGGTCTTTGTAAGAGGAAGCATTAAGATTTTCTTTTACTGGAACTATGAGGCCCAGGCCAACCCCAGAAAACCAGTACCACAGCATAATTCCTCCTCCATCAAACATTACAGTTGGCTGAATGCAGTCAGGCAGGTAATGTTTTCCTGGTATTTAAATGTGGACTCGTTCATCAGACTGCCAGATAGAGAAGCTTGACTTGTCTCTCCACTGAACTCATTTCCACTCTTAGAGAGTCCAGTGGCAGTGTGCTTTGCAACACTTCATTCAATGCTTGGCATTGTGATTGACGATGAAGCTCCCAATGCACAATTTTTGTGCTGATGTTAATGCCAAGGGAGCTTTGGAGCTCTAGAGTTATTGAGTCAGCAGAGCATTGGCGATTTTTACACACTGTGACCCAGCACCTGGGGACCCCGCTCTGTAACTTTACATGGGCTGTCACTTTGTGACTGAGTTGCTGTAGTTCCTGAATGCTTCCACTTTGCAGTAATAATACTTACAGTTGATTGTAGAATATCTAGGAGGGAAGAAATTGCACAAACTGACTGCTGCAAAGATGTCATCCTATTACAGTACCACACTGGGATTCAGTGAGGTCTTTAGAAGGACCATTCTTTCCCAAATGCTTGTAAAGGCAGACTACATGGCTAGGTTCTTGATTTTCTACATTTGTGGCAATGGGATTGAACAAAACACCCCAAATCAGCGATTAAAACGTGTGGTCTAATACATTTGTGTATAATTGTCAGTTGTATTTCTGCCACTTACTTGGCTTGATTGTGGGTTGGAGACTCTAATTTGCAAAAGATTTCCATCCTACCGGGTATCTGAACATGAGCATTTTTATGTCTCTGTACTCAACATGTATATACATTGTATTTACACACATAGAAATATACACATCTGTTTATATTCCCATCTTCAAAATTTTATTTGTGATTCTAGCCAGGGTTGTGGCACTACCGTTATCTCCTTTCAACAAAATATCTAAACTCCGGGTTCTTGAAGTGCAGCTTGCTGTCAAATAGCAGCCTTTGGTGACAAGTTTATGCACCTTGGTAGTAAGACAAGGACAGAATGTAAAACTGTATGTGTTTTTCATTCTCTGTTTGTGTTATACTATGTTATAGCAATCCAGAATGAGATCAAGAGCCACCTTACTAATGGTTAAACAATAAACTAGCACCAAAGTGACATCATGAACCCCAGCCTCTGAACAGACACATTTCAAACACAAACTAAATGTGTTTGATATGTTCATTTTCTCTGTTTGACCCTCAATCATATATTAACTCTCTAAATTGGAATTCAGCCATCAAAGCTTTAAAAACTCTAGGTCTAAGTGGATCTCTTGCACCCCCCTTTTTCTAAATGTTTATAGAATTTTTCCTCTGCCTCTCTGATATTTTCTAATATTCGACTGTTTTGTTCTATTTCTGTGTTAGTGTGTTATTCTCACACTGTCCTGTGTTGTGCGTTCTCGTTTGCATGCTCACCTTTAATCCCACGTCAACAGCCTTAAAAATATAACCTCTTCCCTTCTGTTTTCACAGATTGCCTATGTTTTTCCACCTTGTTCTGTTCCCTTTGTCTCAGTTCAGTTTGACTAAAATTCTCATCTAAATGCTGTGTTACACACACATCTGGCACCAAATAATCCCAATATGCTTGTTTTTCTGTACAGATTGATGACAAATTTATTATTGCAAAAGATGGTTTGCTCTTTGTCCTTGTGTTCCCCAAAGACAACAGCTGTCAACAGCTGTTGTCTGTCCTCTGCTAGTATTGTTATTCATGCCTGACAGATCCATCCCCCAGTGAATGGGTGTCAGTGCCAGAGCATCCATCCGTCCATCCATCTATTACAGAGCCTGTCACCATTACCTACAGCATGCTGAAACATTTTAACGCCTAATCCGTCTTGCACAGTCAAACATTGTCATCCTGGTAATTAGTCAAGTCAGTTTTGGGTGTGTACCCATTTGTTTTTTACATGGCCCTCACACTGCTGATTGTGGAATGCTGCCATGTTCAATTAACTGCTGTCTTTCATATTGTGAACATTGTGCCTGGATTGCCACAATTGCCTCTGAAGGGAAGAAGCAAAGCTGACAAGTGGCTTTTATTTTTTTCAAGGTTTTATTCAAGATTAATGATTTTTTAAAATGTTCCCAGCTACAAAAGCTGAGTGTCAGGTTTAATACACAGTATTGATACTTCTAACTTAATTGTGTGGAATTCAGCTCAATTCTATTTCTTTTATTTTACCTGTATAATAAACTCTGCCGATTCATATAAAGAAAAAACCCAATAACATAAAATGGTAACAGAATGTCACTCCCATGTATTCCACTCTTTTCTAAAGCGTTCTATAAGACTTCAGAGGGTGTCTGTGGGAATTGTGGCTGATTCATCCTGAAGTGTGTTTGTGAGGCCATCACTTATGTTGGACAAGAGGGTCTGGTTTACAATCTCCACTGTAATTTATCAAAAAGTAGTCGATGGGGTTGAGGTCAGGGCTCAGTGCGGCCAGTCAAGTTCTTCCATGCCAGACTCATACAGCTTACTTTGTGCACCTGAGCACAGTCATGCTGGAACAGAAAAGGGCCTTCCCCAAACTGTTCCCACACAGTTGAAAGCATAGAATTTTCCAAAATGTCTTGATAAGGTGGAGCATTACAATTTCCCTTCACTGAAACCAAGGGGCCCAGGCCAACCCCAGAAAACCAGCCCCATAGCATTATCCCTCTTCCCCTAAACTTTGCAGTCATGCAGGTAATGTTCTCCTGGCATTTGCCAAATCCAGACTCATCCATCAGACTGCCATATGGAGAAGTGTGATTTGACTGTTAGAGAGTTCAGTGGCAACATGCCTTTCACCACTGCATTTGATGCTTGGAATTGTGCTTGATGATGTAAGACAACCCCTCTCTGTAACTTTACCTGGTCTGCCATGTCTTGGCTGACTTGCTGTGGTTCTTAAACACTTTCTACTTTGCAATAATACCACTTACAATTGACTTTAGAATCTAAGGGGAATACATTTCACAAACTGATTAGCTGCAACAGTAGTATCCTATTACAGTACCACACTGGGGAATTTAGTGGACTCTTTAGATTGATCCATTCTCTCACACATGTTTGTAAAAGCAGATTTTTTAAACTATAAGTTGAATATTTTAATATGAAGTCTATGGGGATTGACTCAGTTTTGGAGGCAGCCTTGAGTGGCCACATCGGGAACTGCAGTTTTTGGTACTTAGAAGTTGGGTTCCTTTTTCTGCTCTAGAGGTTGCCGCTTGTGCTTGATTGGTGGCCTGTACATGGTGTACCCTGCCTCTTGCCCATTGTCAGCCTGGATATGCTCAAGCCAGCCCCCACCCACCAGCTAGATACATGGTTTATAAGATGGATGGATGGATGGAGCTGAAATCTTGACACTGTACATTGAAGCATTAGTTATCTCAAAATAGAACTCAGATTTTAAAGATTTGCCAGTTTAGTTCTCTTGATTTTCCACATTTGGCGCACTTCCTAGTTGTAGAAATTCATGGTTGGGCTGAAGAGCTCATTAGGTTTTTTGGCTGTATCTGCATTTCACGCTTAAATCATTCCAGTTTGCATGAATGAATATCTGACTAGTTTAATACACAGCAGGAAGACAGCCCCATTTTTAATAGTCTCCTCTCTTGTCTCAAGCCTTGGGCAAGGCAAGCCACTGATTGTGATGCTGACCTTTTACTTTGTCTGAATGCTCTCTAGTCAAAGGCAAAGGCCGAATATGACTTAAATGAGGCCTCATACTGTCGAGTCATTGCACTCCCGCCTCCAAGCAACAATTCGCTTGACTTCTTCTTAGTTAAAGTACAGTCTAAAAATCAGTCGGTCGACCTATAGCACATACGCCAGCTTGTCCTTGTGTGAGTCTCTTGAAATATAAACCTTATAATAAAAACCACAGACAGCAGCTCTGCCACTTCTGTGAATCAATTGGACTCAGCAGCTCTTTCTGTGAGCGTGATGCTGGCTGTGGCACAGGGGTGTTGAGTATCAGGTTAATTGGGATGAACAGTTAATTGATTTTCCAGGGATTAGTGTGGTCTATAGAAGCCTGTGGGTTTGCTTTTTATTGACGTAAAAGCATTAGTCTGAGAAGACAGATGGAGAAAAGGGATGGGAAAAAAATGACTTTCGTTTCTTATTGTTGATAGCAGTTGACCAGTGCACTCAATCCCTTCCTACCTGGTAGCAATATACTGTATATTAGTGGATTTGGGATTTTTGCCTGGCAAAGCTGGGCTCGTGAACACCGTTTTTCTAAAATCCTGGCTGCAGGCTCTTCCTTCTCTTCCTCTCATCTTCCACAGTCCTAGTTTTATGCAAAAAAAAGAAAACAAACAAAAAACTCTCAGAATATGTATTCAAAAATCCACACAAAACTCCTGAAAGAAAAAATTAAACTGACCCTGCCTGACTTTCTATGAATAATATCACACTCAGCTGTCTGAAATAGATCAGAGATCACTGAAGCGTGAGTGACTTCTTGCTTAACCCCTTCCCATCTCAACTCCCTTCTCCTTTTTCATCTCTCCTCTGTGGTGTTATGCAGTGCTCAGCCATCACATAGCTCTTTTTTTTTTTTCCTTGTTCCACCCCCCCCAGCTATCGATACAGAGGACTGAACGCACACTCTGCTCATTGGATCATTAGCTCGACCTTCTAACAGGCTGATTACACAGAGATGATGTAGCCCTCATTTTGTTAATGCTTCCTATGATGTTGCAAAGCTGGAGCAGATAATGGTAAACCTCTGTCTGTAGGACATGCCTGCATGGTTAATTAATTTTAGTCACTTACTGGGTGGAAAGAGTACACAACTCTGACAGCATTCAGAGCATTAAGGCTTTTGCACAGCTCTCTTTGGGATTCTAGAAAAATCAAGTAAATCTCCTTTGTGAATGTTATACTGTGTTCCCTAACTCTATCTTCTCCCTTACAGGAGTCGACTTTAAAATGAAGACACTAGTAATAGATGGTATCAAAGTACGGATACAGATATGGTAAGAAATATAATGAGACATAATAATGTTAGAAGATCTTGTGTGTGATGTTAAGAAAAATGTAGATATATGTCAACACTGGTTCTGTTTGAAAGGATATTATTTATTTTTTTAACATTCATGCAGCTTTGATGGCTTATGCTTGTAATTAGAGGGGCTGTAGCTGTTATGGAGAATATTGAGTGCATGTCATCTCTTGTTTTCTGGGAGCTTTAGGGGGGGTTAGCCATAGACTGTATATAAAATATAGAAGTGACCACCATAATGTCACATATTGATGTATGAAATACTGTTTTCAACCTTCAAGACTGGCATTAATGCTGCCGTCATCTTGGTTTTTTAGGCATTAATCAGAATACAGTTTATTGCCAGGTACAGTTATGAACACTTTACAGTACAGTACTAGGAATTTGTTTTGGTGTTCGGTCCAAATGCACTGTTGAAAAGTATAAAATTAAATATACAAAAGAATTAAGAATAAATAAGTACTATACTGCCTAAGGCCATAGTGTGACCATATTTGGAATTAAGTGACCATATTTGGATGAAAGAGTGGACCTATGTTATCAGTTAATGCTAACAAGCTTGGTTAGCATTTATAAACTGTATAGGCAGACACAGATACCCACTAAGTAATGCAAAAATACACCCGCTGGCCACTTCATCAAGTATACCTATTCAGCTGCTGATCTGAGCAAATATCTAATCAGCCAATTACATCGTAGCAACTCAGTGCATTTAAGCATGTAGACATGGTCAAGATGACCTGCTGAAGTTCAGACTGAGCATCAGAATGGGGAAGAAAGGCAATTTAAGTAACTTTGAACACGGCATTTTTGTTGGTGCAAGATGGGCTGTCTGAGTGTTTCAGAAAATGCTGATCTTCTGGGAATTTCCCGCACAACCACCTCTAGGATTTACAGAAAATGGTCCCGAAAAGATCAGATGTCCAGTGAGCGGCAGCTCTTTGGGTGAAAATGCCATGTTGATGCCAGACATCAGAGGAGAATGGCCAGGCTGCTTTGTGCTGATAGGAAGGCAACAGCAACTCAAATAACTATTTCTTACATCCAAGGTATGCAGAACAGCATCCTTGAAGGAGATGGGTTAAAGCTGCAAAAGACCACACAAGGGTCCACTTCTGTCTAAGAACAGGGAACTGAAGATGCGGTTTGCACGGGCTCATCAAAAATGGACAACAAAAGCTTGGAAAAACGTTGCCTGGTCTGTTTATAGTAGTTAACTGTGTTTAAGGCAGCAGAATAAAAGCACTTTAGGGTTTGCCTCCCTTTACAGATCTGCAGTTAATGTTTGTTCTATAAACAGGACCAGTGATCGTTTCCTAAACCTGACCACTGATGGTTGTTATGACTCTGTACCAATAAGAGGGTGGATTTTTTTTTTTGGACAATTAAAAAAAATAAAATTATTCTAATATAAAGTCATTGCACATCAGATAAGGGACAAAAACAAGACTGATACTACATGACGAATAAATATATTTCTGTTATATTTACGTGTAACATGTTCACTGACTGGATCATGTTCAGAAATACTGCATTTTACTTAGAGATCCTGAACGCCACAAAGCTTGAAACAATGTTGCTTTTTTGCTATTTAGGGAAAATATGAGCTCTTTGAGAAACAGCTTTTATTGGAATTATTTGTATTTTAGGCATGGTTTCATTACCTCAGCATGTCTAAGGTCCTGGCTATCTGCCCCGTATTATAATCTCAAAATGCTGTGTGTGCATATTCATATGTCTTTGTTGTGCAGGGACACTGCAGGCCAGGAAAGGTACCAGACCATCACTAAGCAGTACTACAGACGAGCACAGGTAGTTGACCTCAAGTCTCCTTCACTGATTCTGCCGCAGCAAGTAATTTGCCACAGATTTATGTAATAATATTACTTCCGAGAAGCAGTGCAAATTTAAATCTGATCTATTTTAAATTGAATTTGTTTCAGCTACAAGAATAACCCATGCCTAATCCTTACAACTGCTTCAGTTACTTCCCCTAAAGGGCTCATGGTTGAGTTGCTGCAGTGAGCTTTTTAGAACAAAAGGATTTTATCTCAGACTGGTGGCGCTCTGTACTTCTCAGAGGAGTATGTTGCCCTCTGTAGCAGTGTGGTCTATGAAATTTGCTTTGGGCTGCTAAAGAGGTTAAACTGGCTGAAACTTAATTGTCAATTTACCAGAAACTGGCAATGAAATTGCAAGAAAGGGGTATTTATCCTGTTTTGTGCTATTAAAACAACTAAGTAGATTTATCCTCCAGCCTGTGTCTCACAACACGATATACCGCCAGTAGAAACAGCCAACTTTCCAAGTGGTAGTCTGGTTTGTTTATTGGAATCATATTAACATTTTTTAAAATGCTCCTATTAAGGTTCAAGCAACCAAGGATGTTTTGTAAACATGTGTCTCAAAGGTACTTTAAAATATGCTTGTTGCTGTGTTTTTTTTCGTTTTAATATGTGACCGTCTCTCTTCAGGGAATCTTCCTGGTGTATGATATCACGAGTGAGCGATCTTTCCAGCACATCATGAAGTGGGCCAGCGACGTGGATGAGGTGAGTCACTGTAACTGGGGATTTAAGAAGTAGATAAATCAGGCACATTTTTTCCACATTGTAGAAAGGGCCAGACTGTGCAGAGGCCACGGCTTGACAAAGAACACATTGCCGCCATGGTATGATAGAAACCAAACACACTGACCTGACAGCTCTGCTGTGTTTACTATGTTTCATCTTCATTTGCCATAAATATTGGGAGGAACACATATTTTCCTCCTGCAGTCACGTTTTCTATCAGCTTCATAAAGCATTTTCATCTGCCGCTCTCCTTTATCATTTCCCAGATGATCTTGTGCTATTAATTTAGTCATTATGGACCTAATTTCCTGTAAGGGTCCCTCCAAATATATCATCTATTGATACTGGCATGCTTCCCGCTTACTTTTAATCTAGGTCTCATTTCCTGAACACTGTCGCTCCTGTTTTTCCTCCTCTCCACCTTCTCCTGACATTTGCAATCATTGTGTTTCTATCCCTTTCATTTTGTTTTCTGTCCCTCTTACTTATCTGTAAATATCTCTTCATATCCACATGACAAACCCCTGCAGTACGCTCCTGACAAGGTCCAGAAGATCCTCGTAGGGAACAAGTCAGATGAGGTGGACAAGAGACAGGTGGCCACCGAGCAAGGGATCAAGGTGGGTCACTCACTGGCATTAAAAACTATGCATAACTAGCCTCATTTGGGTTTAGTTTATGTTAAAATGATACATAAATCAAATACTGGTATTATGATGCTCAAACCCACAGATTTATTTTTAGAGGAGATCTTCTATCACTGACAAATTCTGTGTTCACTACCATATAGGCCCAGAAAATGTGCTTAAAATGATTCACAGTGCATCCAGAGTATTTCTCATGGCTTTCCTACTCAGTGAAACACTTTAATATATAACATATACCATAAGTTTAAAATTAGTTTCATGTACACACCATAAGCTCTTACAAGTGTAATGAAAAGGGAAGGCTACTGTCATTAAAATCCTTCCATTTTTATCCTTACTTAGATTCTGGGCTCTACATTCACCAAAACTCCTCGTGTTTGATTTGAAAAACTTGAGGTCTTTCCAATAATAGCTGCATTTGAGCACAGGACTAAATCTCACAGCCAGCAGACATAACTATACAGACAGATGATACTGTTACAATTTTGGCTTCAAACTGTTTTTAAAGCAACATAACCGAGAGAAAAAGAATTTTGTTCCTCGTTCTCTTTTGCAGCTATCCTCATTTTGACTTTCAGTGCTCCCTGCCAGGCTGTGGCATGTTTAGTTTGGTTCAGATCTATTTATTTATTTGTTTTATCTTAATTGAAATATAATTAAAGTTCAAGGAACTCCATTTAATTGAAAAGACAAGTTTCTTTGTTTTTATTTTAGTTTAATAAACTCACAATTTTTTCCAAAGGCTGTGCATATTAATCCCATTGATCAAATGAGATCTCAGTATTGACCAAAATAATTATCTTCTGTTTTCCATAATCAAGCAACTCTACAGGCAGGTGACAAATCAGAACCCCTTAGGGGATTTTTGCGGCTCTGTTTTGCTGTGTGGAGATTAGGGTTGGGTTGGTTTGGGAGGGAGGGATCACAGCAAACCAACACAGAGTTATCTGAAGGATCACATCATTACACTATGATGAAACATTTCTATCCTGATGGGAGTGGTCTCTTCGAGGATGACAGTACCCCCTCCCATAGTGCATGGTGGGCCACTGAGTGATTTGAATCAAATGCTTATGGCCTTAACAGTCACTGGATCTTAACTTGACTGAGCACCTCTGGGAGATTTAAAAAAAAATCATGTTTGACATTACTCTTTTACATATCAGGACATTAAAAAAACAACATAGTCCTTAGCAAGTCTTGAAATTAGGTAAATATAACTTCAAAACTAAATATGCCATGTTATTATTTGTTTAACAAAAACCAAAGCACTGTCTATAAAAGCCGAAGTTTTGGCAGTTTGCTGGTCTGGAGCATTCATGTGTGTGTTAACACAATGCCACGGAGGAAAGACATTAGCAGTGATTTTAGAGAAACAATTGTTAGTGCCCATCCAAACAATTTGAAGTCCATCACTCTACAATGAGAAAAATCATTCACATGAAGAAAACATACAAGGCAGTTGCCAGTCTTCCCAGGAGTGGACGTCCCAGCAAATTCGCACCATGGTCAGACTGTGCAATGCTCAGCAAAGCCACAAAAAACTCAAGAGCTACATCTCAGGTTCTACAGGCCTCAGTTAACATGTTAAATGTTCAGGTTCATGACAGTACAGTTAGAAAAAGACTGTGCAAGTATGGCATATTTGAAAGGGTTGCCAGGAAAAAGCCTCTTCTCTCTAAAAAGAACATGGCAGCACGGCTTAAGTTTACAAAATTGCATCTGAGCAAACCACGAGACTTCTGAATAATGTCCTTTGGGAAGATGAGACCAAAGTGGAAATTTTTGTCCATAATGCACAGCACCACATCTGGTGAAAACCAAACATGGTATATCAGCACAATCACCTCTACCAACTGTGAACTTCCATGTGTTGCAGCCACAGGACCTGGGCACCTTGCAGTCATTAAGCCAACCATGAACTTCTCTGAGTCAAAAATAAGGCCATTGATCAAACAGCTAAAGCTTGGCCCAAATTGGGTCATGCAAAAGGACAATGACCAAAGAATCTACAACAGAAAGGCTGGAAAAACAAAAGCATCAAGATGCTGCAATGGCCCAGTCGAAGTCCAGACCTCAGCCTGATTGAAATGCTGTGAGACCATTAATGTTATGATCTGTAGGTTTTTGTTATCTTGTTTTGATTTTACTGTCATATTGTATATTCTTGTTTTGTGTTTCATTCTTTGTGCTGTATTCTCCAGTTAAGAGCTTGTTTCTCCTTTTGTTTTGCATCCACAGAAATGTATATTTGCCTGATGCCTTTGCTGTTTAGAGCCTAGTTTATGTATTTTTGCCGTGTTTGGGTTTGTGATTATGTCCTCTGTCTTCGTGTCTCCTGGTGTCTCATCTTCATGTGTGGTTT
>VUQH01041038.1:0-13825 GCA_015106775.1 Etroplus canarensis
ACCCGTTTGTGCTCAAGCTTCAACTTCCTGGCTGATGGCTTGAGATGTTGCTTCAATATTTCCACATAATGTTCTTTCTTCATGATGTCATCTATTTTATGAAGGTCACCAGTTCCTCCTGCAGAAAAACAGCCCCACAGCATGATGCTGCCACCTCCATACTTCACAGCTGGGATGGTGTTCTCAGGTTTACAAGCTTCCCCCTTTTTCCTCCAAATGTCCAAACAGTTCCACTTTAGTTTCATCAGAGGACATGTCTCCTTAATGAGGCTCTGTGTCCCTGTCTGTGTTTGCAAACTGTAATGTAAATGTTCTTTTGGAGTAAAGACTTCTTCCTGGCTGAGTGGACTTTTAGCCCATGTTGGTCCAGGACTCTGACTGTGGATAACGACACTCTGACCAGCTTCATCATCTTCACAAGGTCTTCAGCTTTGGTTCTGGGGTTGATTCCCACGTTTCAGACCAAAATACGTTCACCTCTGGGACACAGAACCCGTCTCCGTCCTGAGCGTTATGATGGCTGGACATTCCCATGTTGTTTGAACAGATGAACCAGACGTGTGGAGCTCCACAGTTCTCTTCCTGATATCCTGGCTGATTTCTGTCGATTTTCCCAGAATGTCAAACCAGGAAGTCGTGTGTTTGAGTGTAAAATACATGCACAGGTGTGCCTCCAATTAACTCACATGTTGTCAGTCAACCTATCAGAAGCTTCCAAAGTCATGACATCATCATCTGGGCTTTCCCACATTGTTTAAAGACAAAGTAATCTTTGTGTATGGAAACTTCTGTCTTCAAAGAGAGTAATACAAATCTCTCTAAAATATTCTCTCTCTCATTTTTGCAGCTTTTAGCAAATAGAAATAATTTTGTTAATCCTACCTGACCTGAAACAGGAGAAGTTTAGTCTGGTTTAACTTCAGACCGTGAGAAAAAAATATCTTTTTACAGCATTTGGAAACTTCTGCTTTCAACTGTATGTGACGTGTTCGGTTTCTAACTTACAGCTAACCTATAACGGCGTGTTGGCTGAACGTAGGTGTCGCCGGCGGACGCAGCTACGATGCCACTGATGACGCCTGGGAGGCGTTGGAACCTTCATCATCTCCATCACAGGGTGAGGGCGATGATGGTTCCTCCACACGGCGTTCTTCCAGTTTTTCCCTTCAGCATGGCGGTGCCGTTAATGCCATGGATAGGCTACGACATGCTAAGCATTCTTTGGTGTAAGTTATCTATAAGTTATCAAAATGTTCTATATAAGTTACTAATATGTTGCGTATTCGTCTATAACTGAATTTCAAAGACATCGCAGTTGTGCGCACGCCAAGGTGACGGCACTGTGACATCCTGAGGCACACAAAAGCTCTCATGAGTGACTGAAACGCTCTGTTATCTACACAGCAGGCAGAAGGGAGGCAGCAGCACCAGAGCACTCCAGAGGTTACAGACGTCTGCATGCAGCGACCCCCAGAAGGTCAGAAGACGTGCCGAGGCTTCCCACACGTTAAAAAGCAGAGAGGAGAAACAATCACCTTGTGGTCCTGCTCGATGCGAGACGCAGCGCAGACACGGGAGGAGACACGGGAGGACACACAGCATCATTTATCAGAGATTACAGCAAACAGCAAAGACCCTCAATCTAATCTGAGGCTGATCCTTCTGTTTTCATAGACCTGCGGCGCGAGGAGGGAGGATCTCCGAGTCTGCCTGAGAGCTAATGCAGGATATTCCTCGGTGATTCCGGGTTTTAGCAGATATTACCCAAGCTGCCCCGCTGCACATTCACCCTCCCAGAGCTCAAGTTAAGGCAGGATTGCCTGCAAATCTCTTTTCTTTTTTTTTTTACTCGGGTCTCTGCGGAAGTCGTGAAATCAAACTTTCTGGAGATCATTTCCCAGGACCGCTCTCGTCCCACCTAGACACCAAACAAAACTCCCACTCCGACACTTCCAGGTAATTGTGTTTCCCCGGCCCACAACAAAGAGACGTGTAATAAAGTTACTGCTTTTTCTGAGTTTCATCCTCCCAAAAAGTTTTATTGTGCTATTATTGTTCAAGTGTCCACAGTCTGACATGTTTATTTCCCACTCGTGCTGACGCCGTCTATATTTCCAGAAGACTTTGTTGCATGTATTTGTTCTGACGTCCGATATTCTGTGGTCAGTCTGGAGTTCGGTCTTTGAGGATTAGAAGGAAGGATTTCTCCACGATCAGCTCCTCCTCAGTGGCTCCCTGTTAACTCCAGAACTGCCTGAATGGTGGATCCAAATCTCACGGGACTTCTCCGTTCATGATTCCATCCCAGCGCAGCCCAAACCATGACAGAGCCTCCACCGTGCTTTACACTCACTGCTGGACCTCTCTCCTGACCTCCTGCTTTGGATCCATCCCTCCATCAGACCTGTTCCCACTCATGTTCAGTCCACTTCTTGTGTCAGTCTTCTGGACAGCCACCCTTCCACTGAGACCATTTCTGATGAGGCTTCAGTGAACAGTAGATGGATCAGCTGAAGGTCCAGATGCGTCTCTCAGGTCCTGCGTCAGGTCTTTGCTGGACTTTCAGATCCTGTCCATCTGCTGTAGATAGCTTTTTAGTCCTGACACTTCTTCTTCTGTCCTCCACTTGTCCAGTGTCTTTACATTTTTTTAAGGAAGGTTCAGGTAAAAAGACCTTGAAACTCCTTCAGAAAGGCTGGAGAACTCTTGTTCAAGACCACCTTAAAAATCAGAACCAGCAAAATAAAGGACCTAATTTCAATGCGGCATATTTCACAAAGTTACAAACAGTTCAGCGGGTTTTTACGTTAGTAAACGAGTCAGCCGCGGGCGGTTCGTTGCTGAGATGTAGCGTCTGGGTCCCTGTATAAAGACAAGAGGGCCCAAGACTTTTGGAAAGCGCCGTACGTGACGTTTTCTGTTGAGTGAAGTACTGGGTAGAAATGTTTAACAGCTATGCATCATGTCTTTTCAGGAGCACCGGCCCTAAAGATCATCCATAAAAGTTGCTCCATACTTTAGAATAACCGACCTGGCCCAAACCAGCCGTAAGAAAGAGCAATAAAACCTCCCGTTTCAACCACCCAGAGCGTCAGAGTGAACGTTCCCATTCCATCAAAGCTGAGTTTCAGTTTCTGGGCTTTGATTTCAAAAACGATCAAACTAATATCGCAAATCTACAAGTTCAAAGCATACGGAGAAACGGCGCCCTGGACCTGACTCCTCGGTTTGCCCACCGTCTTCCGCAGAGACGGCAGCGTGCCCATCTACTGGCCGTCTTCCTCTTAACGGCCGCAATAATTAATAAGGACGCGCTGCGGGGCGAGCCGCGCGCTGCGGCCGTAATGAAACGCTTGTGCATAATTAATCAGACGCCACAGGCAGAGCGAGAAGAGCTCGTTTCACATGATGAGCTTCCTTATTAGCGCGGCGCTGAACGTCCCGGCTAATTAAAACGTTTGCTGTTCACATGTGAAGCGTCTGGAAATGAGCAGATTACACGAGCAGAGCAGGTCTGCAGCGAGGAGAAACGCTACACAGCCGCGCTAATCAATAACGAGAGCGGGTCGTTGTTCTTGGGATTATCTGCTGCACGTCTACAGAGCAGGCCGTCGTAATTAAATCTTTTTTTTTTCTTTTTTAAACAGCAAATTTCTTCTTTAATGCCTGTTTTTTTCCATCTCAGCGGCTCCAGGTAGCAGCAACAGAGGTACAAATGGACTCCGGGAACAACTTCTTAATGAAAACGCGTCGCAGAGCAGAGCCCAGGTTCCAAATGGACGGCCTGACGGCGATGGCAGACACAACAGTTCATCGCAATGTGTGTCAGTTCATTTTTTATATATTAATTTAATAACAATTTAGAATGCACAAGCCTGTGAAAAGCTAAGCACATGACTCCACAGCTGACAGAACCTCCTTTAGCAGCAAAAACCTGAAGTAATGGTTTCTGTGTGACGTTCTCAGTCTCTCACTTCACTGTGGGGGAGTTCTGACCCACTCGTCCTCACAGCGTTGCTTCAGTTCCTTCGTTTGTGCTCAGCTCTCTTAAGGTCCCACCACAGCATCTCAGTGGGGTTGAGGTCTGGACTTTGACTGGGCAATTGCAGCACCTTGGTTCTTCATGTTTTCAGACATTCTGTTGGAGATTTGCTGCTGTGCTTGAAATCCTTGTCCTGCTGCTTTAGCTGTGGGACAGATGTCCTCACATTTGGCTCTAGAATACTTTGGTATACAGAGGAGTTCAAGACTGCAAAGTGTCCGGGTACTGTGGTTGCAAAACAAGCCCAAATCATCATCCCTCCCCCACCATGCTGACAGTTGCTATGAGGTGTTTGTGTTTGGTTTTCTCCAAGCATGTCCACTTTGGTCTTGTCCAAACCTATGTTGTGCTGTCATGTTCTTTTTTGAGAGAAGAGGCTTTCTTCTGGCAATGCTTCCAAACAAGCCGTAATTTAACCTGCTAACTGACGCCTGTAGAGGGGTTTTTGCAGGGTCTGACCGTGGGGTAAATTTGCTGGGACGTCCACTTCTGGGAAGATTGTTGCATTGCGTTAACACACGTCATGTGATGTATCTGCATTTACATAGTGCTTTTCTAGTCTCACTGACCACTCAAAGGGCTTTAGGCTAAAAATGGCGTTTTAACCAGACAGTACTTTATCTATCTCGTACCCACAGCCTGTTTAGCATCACCTAAATCAACCAAACCTCCAGGATGTCTTTGGACTGTGGGAGGAACCCGGAGAAAACATGCAAACTCCACAGAGAAAGGGTTCGATTCAGGAATATTCTTGCTGTGAGGCGATGGCACACGGCACCACCATGCTTGTCCGAATGGCCCAGAAAGGTGAACGGCCAAAACTACTTCTTTAGAGTTCTTCCTTCCCACAGTCGCCAAGTGCTGCTGATGGAGGCTCGGCCGATTGTCGGGATTTCCCCTCTCGTACCGCTGGGTCTTCACCTTTTTAAAACGCCTTCTGCGGTCCATCAGCTTGGATCAGTGAAATTCATCTCATTCATCATTCACCACTCAGTAGCGGCAGGTTCCTGCCACTTGTCCCTCGAACTAACAGTTCTGGTTCTAAACTGGTTTTCCAACACGACTGCCCCCAAACAAAGAGCATCAGAGATTCAGAGCAGAACGCAGAGACAACAGAGGCTTTAAATCTGGTCCTGCTCGCTCACACGTCGACTGTGAGGAGGAAACAGGAGCCGCGGGGTATTAAGATCTGAATCAATGTGCTGAGTCAGGTCTAACGACGCGCTAATGGAGTTTTCAAAGCGACGGTTTCTTTTCTTTCAGCCCACAGGGCGACCGGTCTTCTTTTCATACTCAGTCTCTAAGATCGAGACAGAAACACAGGGGACACAAACTCGCCGCACCCAGACGAGGACAACTTCATTCAACTACGGAAGCTAGATTGATGTGTGCTAACATACTGCTCAAATACGCATTTGGCTAGGGTCAGCGTCACTATTGGTAGCATGAGGTCATACCTGGACCCTACAGAGGTTGCACAGGTAGTCCAACTCCTCCAGGATGACATATCAATACGTGACGTTGCCAAAAGGTTTGCTGTGTTTCCCAGAACAGTCTCAAGATTGTGGAGGAGATTCCAGGAGACAAACAGTTACTCTAGGAGAGCTGGACAGGACTGTAGAAGGTCCTTAACCCATCAGCAGGACCAGTATCTGCTCCTTTGTGCAAGGAGGAACAGGATGAGCACTGCCAGAGTCCTACAAGAGAACATCATGCTGTCTGTAACATCGTTCATCATGACCAGTCTGGTGGTGGTCAGTGATGGTCTGGAAGGTATATCCATGGAGGGACACACAGACCTCTACAGGCTAGGCAACGACACCCTGACTGCCATCAGGTGCCAGGATGAAAGCCTTGGACCCGCTGTCAGACCCACACTGGTGCAGGGGGTCCTGGGTTCCTCCTGGTTCCTCATGTGGTGAGAGTCTGCAGACACTTCCTGGAGGTTGAATGATACCACTGACTGGCCCCTCACGCTCACCTGACCTAAATCTAACAGAACACCTCTGGGACATGATGTTTCTGTCCAGCTCACGCCACCAGGTTGGACCTCAGACTGCCCAGGAGCTCAGCGAGTCCTGGTCCAGATGTGGGAGGAGACCCCCCCAGGACATCATCCGTCATCTCATTAGGAGCATGTCAGGCATCAAACCGTGTGGCGTCCTGTGGTTCCTGACACATGACCCAGTCCACATCAGGACAGACATCCAGCAGGAGTTTTTAACACCGAGAGCTGATGTGTCAAAGTGTTCCTTTAATTTAGTAATCCCTGTGAGATTTCAGACTTCTCTCAACACTCAGTTTATCAGTTTTTTCTACGCTTAGCCTCGTATGACATCACAGAGAGAGGATGTGTCTTATATGGTCATCCCAGACCCAGAAGCTCCACCCACCTGCAGTTCAGAAGAAAGTCGGTTTGAAGGGGAGGAGCTCCAAGAGCTTCTTTCAGACAGAGGATGAAGTGAGAGGCTGCACCAAGGCTCAGAGTAAGTTAAAGAAGGATTATTCTAACCTGCGACTCATGCTAAGCCGCTCTGCAAGAGTCCAAGAATGAACATCTGAAGCTCTTAGTGTCACCACTGTGGCATTACCCTGCTAGTTAACATTAAATATTTTTAAATGAATTACGGTGACTGACAAACGACCGAATTAGCCGAGCATCGTAATGATCTGCGAGACTTCGGAAACACCTTGCCGATTTTAAATCTGCCAGACTTTCAGAAGAGTTACAGTTTCTTGCAGCCTGCTGTCGTTGCTTCATAAACGCCATGACTGCACCCTAAACTTTCATAACCACGTCGGGCTGATTCGGCAAGTTTTGTCCTTGCGAAGCAGTCGTGAGGTCGGTACGACGCCCTGCCTCCTGAAAGCCCAAAGTGTCATGTGACTTCGGCGTTTCTTTCCCAAACAATTTGTGACATTTCGTATCTGTACTGTAACCACTTTGTAACGGTTTGCAACCAGATGTAACTGCGCGCAGCCAATCATTCAGCGTTTCGACTCTCAGGACGCAGCCGGTCGGCGTTTCAGGAAGGTGAACGACCCGAGCCGACTCAACTCCAACACCGATCGGCGCACCGTACCTCTGGGCTCTTGCGGTTCTGCAGGATCTGTTTGTCCGTGTCTTTGGTAGCAAAAAAGCGAGTGCATCCTCTGTTCAGGTACTGCAAGGCAAACAGAGACAAGAGAGGGAGAACATGAGCAGAACCGCGCTGGAGACATCAGAACATTAGATTACAGTCAACTTTATCGTCATTACACAAACTTATGAGCAAAAGGTCCCTGGTTCGATTCCAGGTGGGGACACAAGCCCCTCTCACCATGGAGGGTTGTCAGGAAGGGCATCTGGCATTAAACCTGCCAAATTACCAATGTGGATTAATCCAGTGTGGCGCCCCCCGTGGGGGGGGAATACAAGGGAGCATCTGAAGGTGGATTTAGGGAAAGAAAAGTGCAGTGAACAGACTGTAACAGTGACACGGACATATACCATGAACGCTGTATACAATGAAGTACAGACGTGGTCACTGGGAGAGATGAAGAGGGGGGAGGAGAGGTGTGGGAGGGGACAGGGAGGGTTCAGTGGGGGACAGAGTTCAGCAGGGAGACAGCTGTGGGGAAGAAGCCCGTCCTAAACCTGCTGGCTTTGGTCTGAAGCGCCAACATGACAGTTTTTAAGCTCCTTCATTACACAATCAGAAAACGGATTAAAGCCATCTGAGAAGCCTCTTTGTTCCCACTTTCCTCGAATCCCTCCCGACTCCTCCGTGTCCTAAAAGGCGTCTTTCAGAGGCAGAAGGAGGAGGCTACAAATTATTATGCAAACGCAAAGAAAGCCACTTTCATAGAGGTCGTATCAGGTCCAAGATCCAACTTGTTCTATCACAGACCAACCTGTGACTGACCGCTGCTGACTCTCAGCAGACCACAACACCTGACGGATGCCTGGGATGGTCTATGATGCTTGTACCCCATCATCCATCCATCATCCATCCATCCCAACGGTACAGGCGTTCAAACCAGCCCATTTCTCTCTGACTGTGAGAACCAGCTGCTCACTCCCAGTGAACATCTCAACATCTTCAGCTCTGCCACCTCCAGCTCCACCTCCTGTCTTTTTGTCAGCGCCACCGTCTCCAAAATATAACCAAAGTACCTTTTCCATGCATTACTGATGTATTCCATCATCTCCACAATTCCCCAAAATGAAACATGTTTCTGGCTATGTCCCCACCACAAAGATGAATTTACATTTGAGAGTTCAGTGGTGTTTAAACAATTGACACTAGTATATAAATGTTTGAGAAACAAAAGTCATAACCATATTCTTAGTAAATGGTTGGTACAGTCCTGAGTGTTTGACCCCTACAGTGGGATTATAACTACTTGTTCCCTTGGGGGAAGGGTTACTGCAGATCAAGAAGAAGTAGCACTGAATGATTACTTATTGTATGATGAAACATGTCTGTACTGATGGTCGTGACAATGCCCCCATCCATAGTTTATAAGGGTCACTGAATAGTCTGATTAATGTCACAGTTGCCACATTTCTACCCATCTGAAAACCAATGGGAGATTTTGCAATAATTTGTTGGCCAGAGCTGCAGACAACCATCAAAAACACACAATGAGGGGATAATTAAAAAAAGCGTTCCAGCGCTTAGTTCCAGAGACTCTAAGAATAAAAATGGTGCCAGGCTTATCCTCCTCAGTCCATCACTGGAAACATTAATTGAAATGTAATTATTGATTTAAAAATAAATCTTTATTTTTAAAAATAATCTCCTCATATTCCTCTCAGTGATTTGGTGCACACCCTACAAGCCCCTGACTTTTCCTTTCTTACGGATTCATGCACTGTCGTCAGGAGGTCCTGGGTTCAAAGCCACTGGCTGGCTTTTCTGTGTGGAGTTTGCATCTTCACCTGGACTGCAGGAGGAAGCCAGAGTACCCAAAGGCAAGCATGTTAGGTTAACCAGTTGTTCTAGATTCGCAGTAGGTGTGAATGTGAGGATTAATGCTCATCTTTCTATGTATTAGCCCTGCACTAAGCATTAAACCGGCCACTCGTCCAGGATGTTGACTGCTTTGCACCCCACGACAGCTAGGATAGACTCCAGCTCTACTGTGACCCTGAGCTGGACAAGTGGAAGAAAATAGATGGATGGACAAATCCACTGATCTATTTTTTGCACGCATTCTCCGACGGAATGCAACTCAATTAGCTTAATAAGCTGTTAGAACAATTAAAGCCCTCAAGCACAGGAATGAGATTATGCCATCAAAACTGGGAGGGAGCCTTTTAATCTTAAAACCGATAAAAAGAGAATTGTGAAAAACAAGACGGATTTCTGATGAAACATTAATGAAAACATAAAAGTCCCTCACTGTAATTAAAGCTAGAATTTGAGAAGTTTAATTTACTGTATTTTGTTACCACAATAAACTTCTCAATAAGGTAGTGAGCTTTGTGTATAGGGTCAGTTTTTTTTTTTTGTTTGTTTGTTTTGATAATATGTGCCACGGTGCCACATTCTTATGCTGTATAGAGTGATATTGATCAATGGCAGATCAATAAGCAGGAGGCTCCATATGAAAGGGCAGCAGGCAAGGTTACAGGCTCCAGTAGATTGGAGCTACTCATTCTGTATCTTTGAGCGTGTGATTATGTATCATACAAAAGACTGCTCCCGCATTCCAAAAGTGCCCCAACTGAAAATATTCAATGGTTTCCAGAATGGTGCGATATAACTTTAAGCCCCCTCAGACAGTCCCCACTGCTGGAGTGTCCTTGAGGACAACCTTACCGTAGCTCTAAGTGATGCATCTAATTTATATTGTGAAGCTCTTCTCAGAGTGTGTAGAGCACATAAAGTAGCTACTCACTACAGTGAAACAGAGTGCTTGGAGTATTCATATTCAGGATAGATCATTTGTCACTAACTCTATTCCCACTGTGCCTGTTAAATGATACCTGGAAAAAGCATCTGTTAGGATCAACAGCTCATTGACGTTTAGTGGATTCGATTGTTAGTTTAACAGCCTTCATCAATATTTCATACTGAGATATAGGATGAGAGCAGACTCTGATGTCAGTAGCTTATATTTTGTTAGCTTTGCTTTCATATATGTGTAAGAAGTATTGAGTGAGAGATTTAACGTTTAGGATGTTTTGGGGGGACTGTCCAGTTCAATTCTTGTTTCTGAATTTCAAAGGCATTGATAAACATACACTTACCAGCCACTTCATTAGTTACACCTTGCTAGTGCCAGGTTTGACCCCCTTTTATGCCTTCAGAACTGTCTTAATTCTTCCTGGCAAAGATTCAGCAAGGTGCTGGAAACATTCCTCAGAGATGTTGTTCAATACTGATATGATAGCGTCATGCACTTACTGCAGATTGGATGGCTGCATATTCATCTTGGGACTCTTCCATTTCACCACATCCCAAAGGTGCGCTAATGCATTTAGATCTGGTGACTGTGAAGGCCATTTCAGTAGAGTCCTATTCAAGAAACCATTTTGACATGATGCAAAGGAGATGAGTACGCTCTGGTTATGAAGGGATGGACATGGTCAGCAACAATAACCAGGCAGGCTGTGGGAGTTATTCAATGCTGAAGGGGTAGTAAGGGGCCCAAGTCTGTCAAGGATATATTCCCCACACCATTACACCACCAGCAGCATGAATTGTGGATACAAGGCATGATGGGCCCATGCTTTCATGTTTTTATGCCATCTGAATGTCAAGGGAGAAATTGAGACTAATCAGACCGACCAATGTTTTTCTAATATTCTATTTACCAATTTGTTTATTTACTGTGTGATTTGTAGCCTCACTTTCTTGTTTTTAGCTGACAGGAGTGATACTCGGTGTGGTCTTCTGCTGCTGCAGCCCATCTGCTTCAAGGTCCGACATATTTTGCATTCAGAGATGCCCTTCTGCATGCCTTGATGGTAGCAAGTGGTTATTTGAATTACCTTTTGCCTTCCTATCAGCTCGAAGCAGTCTTCACCTCTCACCTCTGACATCAAGAGGGTATTTTCTCCCAGAGAACTGCTGCTCACTGGATAGTTTCTCTGTTTCAGACCATTCTCTGTAAACTCTAGAGATGGTTATGTGGGAAAATCTCAGTAGATCAGCAGTTTCAGAAATACTTAAACAAGCCTGTCAAGCATCAACAACCATGCCATGTTCAAAGTCACTTAAAATCATCTCTCTTCCTCATTCTGATTCCATTTTCACAAAAAAATGCTATTCCTAAGACAACTGGCCTGGATTGCAATGTTCATATAATGTGTGTTTGCATGTGCCCCTCTGCTGTCTATACAAAGAATATCATGATTAGTTTTACTTATGGCCAAGAATTAGTGATGTAGTGTAGGTGCAGCATTGGGTCCTGGTGGGTGATAATTGGGCAATAATGTGGTTCGCCAAAATGATTAGCCTAACTTCCCGTTTTCCACTACACTACAGGAACAACTTAAAAAAATAAAAATTATATATTGTGATTGCCTAGGGCAGTCGTTGTCAAACTGTGGGGCAGTCTCCACTAATGGGACACAGAAAACCAGGTGAAAAAATATTTTGTGAAAATGAAGTCAATAGATATGGTTTTTATACAGAAAAGAAATAAGCATGTTTGCTGATGATGTTGCACTGATCATATGCAACTTTTTTAAGAAAACCCATAGTGTGGCGGTATACATATTCATCGTACAAGTGATAGGTCCCTGGTTTGATTTCAGGTGGGGACACAACCCTCTGTCACCATGGAGGGTTAATGGGGATTACTCTGCTGTGGCAACCCCTTTGGGAGAATACAAGGGAACAGCTGAAGGCACATATGTTTAAAGAAAATTTAATGTGGGTCCTTTTTTATTTCTAGTAATTCAAAAGAATCTGGTTGGGGACAAGGTCCTGCCCCAGTTGGAGGGTCTTATTCATGAGTGAGGGAAAGATGGAGCAGAAGATGAACAGATGGATCAGAGCAGTGTGATGTGGACGTTGTACCGGTCTGTCATGGTGAAGAGGGAGTTGAGCTCTAAGGCGAAGCTTTTGATTTATTGATCATTCTATGTTCCTACCCTCACCAATGGTCATGAACTTTGGATAATGACCGAAAGAATGAGATCATGAATACAAGCAGCTGAAATGAGCTTTCTCTGCAGGGTTGCTGGACTCACCCTTAGAAGGTGATGAATTCAGTCAATCAGGAGAGGCTCAGAGTAGAGCCGCTGCTCCTCCACATCGAAAGGAGCCAGTTGAGGTGTTTGGGGTACGTACCTCTGGGAGGAGCCCACTGGGCAGACCCAGGACACGTCGGAGAGACACTGTCTCCCAGCTGGCCTGGGAATGCCTTGGTGTCCCTCTGAGGAGCTGAAAGAGGTGGCTGGTGAGAGGAACATCTGGGCTTCTTTACTGGAACTGCTGCCCCCACGACCCGGACTCCCAGATAAGTTGTAGAAAAACCTCTGGGGTGTGGGATGTGTCTTTCTGTGTGGTGTGTGGTATTAACTTGAGAACTACTGGCCTAGGGTTAAAATTAGGGTTGGGGGTTGGCGTTATCACCAGTGAGAGCTTACACCTCATTGGGTTAAACTTGGATCATGGAACCTGCAACATCTGATTCTCTGACTTGAATTATCCAGACACAGATTAAGGACTTTAGAGATCCCAGATATAAGGCACCACCACCCTATCTTTAATCAATAAAACCTTACTTCGTTACACAGAATAAGCCAAGAACGATTTCCCTCTAAGATGTTGCAAATGCAAAGCCAATTTAAATTTCTCGATCAGGTGTAAAACACAAAGCAGAGGGCATAAACTGCTTCCCAAACATCCAGAACATGGCATAAGTGATTAAAAAAAAAAAAAATTAAAAAGTAGTTCTCCAGACACTTACAGGCCTGTTTTGCACCTCGTACACAAAGAGAAACAAGGGAGTTAATTGTAGATCTACAAGTTGTCAGTTTGGTGAGTATGTCAGCTGCAGTTCATCTCTGTGCTATCTGATGATTTGCTAGCACCAGGTCTAAAGCCCATCTCCGAGACCCTATACATTTGTCAGCCACACATCTGCCGCCAGCGCTTCACTCTTCAATCAGTCAGCTTTTGGCAGTCGATAGAGCAGAGCACTATGGTGTTTTTCCCTCCAGCAATAGACTCGGGTAACACACTATAGATTTAGAAACTGACTGGAAAGGAGAATAGCTAAGGACCAAAAGAAAAAAGTAGATGGAAGAAGCAGAGAACTGAACAGTGGAGGAGTGATGATAGAAGGAGAAAAGAAGGATTTAAGAGGCTCTACTGCTATAGAATGCATTCTATGAACATTTCTTCTTTAGCTTATTGCCATTGCTACTTCTGCAACAGTGGCAGCTCCTGAAACAATTACAGTCTGCTGCTGCATCCAGAAATGCAACTTGAAACTATATTATGCACGGAGGAAGCCAACCATCAACTTTATGCAGAAATCCTGCCAAATTCTCAGGGTCTGAGCTTATCTCAAATGGATTGAGAGACTGCAGAACCGTGTACTATGGTCAGATGAGTTTACATTTCAGCTTTTTTTCACCAAAAAAAAAAAAAAACACAGGTGTTTAGTTCTCTGTGCCAACAATTAAAGTGACTACCCACACTGTTTTTAGAGAAAGTGCAAAGCCAGGATGCATGTCCTCTGTCGCTACATCCGTCAACCTTCTCTGTGCTCTTCCTCTTCTCCTCCTGCCTGGCAGCTCCATCTTTAACATCCTTTGTCCAATATATCTACCATCCT
>VUQH01041040.1:0-29742 GCA_015106775.1 Etroplus canarensis
CAACACACACACACACACACACACACACACACACACACACACACACACACACACACACACACACACACACACACACACACAGACAGAGCACTCTCTATACTCACGAAACCAGCACCTGACTGTACTCTCTAATTTACTGTACATATGTCATGTCATTGACCTTCACCTAATTTTGGAAGAATCTGATTTAGATTCTTTATGCTTCTTCAATTTTACATAATTTTTAAAACTTGTAGAAACATGATGTCCCCATTTTTCTCCCGGACAACAGAAGCACCTTATATTGCTTACAATCATGCTCAAAATGATAGAAATTTCTGGAAACCTAAATGCCTGCTATAACTGTTAAACCTAAACATTTGCAACAAGTAATTACTTCAGAATATTTAGAAAGCCACAGACCGTCACAAACAGTATCCCAGATTAAAGGATGTACACATTTGGTAAACTAGAGCAAAGTCCTTTTCAGTTGTCAGGCCAGGTTTGATGAGTCAGACTGTACAACAAAGTCCCATAGCAATTCATGGAATACTCACGCCTCTTTCTGGACTTTAATTTAACTATTTTATATGTTCTTGAAGACAGATTTTCCAGAATCATTTTCTGCTCCCTGAATAATATTTTCATCAGTCCGCTCTCATATGTACTGACTCATGTACACAATATTTTTCCACTTTTAACAGGTAACCAAAGTCCACATTTGGAGATTTGAGCGGTTGGTGGTGGTGATGGAGTGAATCATCTGGCTGTTGAAGCCCAACCCAAGTCTGATTCACTGTCACAGATTTTCACACATTATTTGTGTCATTTTATAAAGATAACCACCTTTGATGCTGACTTGCATCAAGTTGTTGTCACTGCAGAGACCCCCACAGTCTAGAGGCATGCATGGTTACATTAATTGCTGAGTCTAAATTGGCTGTGGACATAAGGTGGATAAAGCGCTTGTAGATTAAAGCAACATATGAATGTAAATATAGTTTATAGACTAAAGCCCTTTGAGTGGGCAGTAAATACTAGACAAGAGCAGTACAAATGCCAGTCCATTTCCATCCTTTTACAGCTTTGTTTCCTTGGCGGCTAGAGTGACATCTCTTATATCTCGTACTTTCTCTGGACAAAATATGTGATGATGAAAAAAAGATGAAAAAAGAAAAGGAAAAAATTTCCCAATTTGTACCCAGGAACACAAAAATTGCTTTTTTGTGACTATTTTGTGTATATACTCAAGTGTTTGTTTTAAAATGTTTACGCTGCTACTTTCATCATCTATGAGGTTTTTGTGGTAATTAGGTAAAAATGCACACTGCAGTCTGATGTCAGAAGAAGAAATTAATTTTCAAATGCACACACCCTCTGGGCATGTACACACAAGCTGATGCTGTTACAATATGTGTTAGCCTCTTTTTTCTGCCCTGCAGAGGTTTCCCCTCTCTCTCCACAGTCATGCTGCTGACCTCTGTGAAATTGCAAACATCCTCCTATCTCCTCTCTCCACACCGTTTATAGTGGTCTTTCTGTAGCTGCAGAAATAAACTATTTGCCTCTTTGCTTTTTACTGTTTTTTCCCTTTCCTTTTTTTGTAATCCATGATATAAAACAAGTTTGTGGTTTTAATTTTAAAGCTAAATCCACCCTTTGGAAATTTGTACTGGAATCTTTACCAACAAATCTCTCCTTTGACTGGGCAGTTTGAGTTGGAGGTGTTAATACAGTAGATAAGAGTTTTAGACTTGTTCTGAGTCTGACTCTCGGAGCTTGTAAAATTTTAATTGACGTACAATGGTCATACGAGTTTTATTGGCATGTCAGTCATTCCACTGTGAATTAGGAAGTGTCCCCACATCCCAGTAAAATCATCACATCCACTGAAAGGTTTTCCATTGTAACGGTCTCTCTCACAGCTCCCAGATCAGTTTCTGTTTGATGTCATCACTTCAGTTTCTGCTGTTATTTCAGCAGACTCTTGAGATTATCAAATTAATACTGTTTTTTTTTTTTTTTAAAGATCTCCCTCCCCTGCATTTTAGAGTGTTACTGTGTTCATTTGACTCTACAGTACATTTCACTTTTTTGGAGTCATACAAATTTAGTACTCTAATATTAATACTAATTCACTTTGATGTATCCCATCAGCTGCTGTTAGGCATTACATCCCTGTACCTTATGTGAACCAGGCAGTGTAAGTGAATAAAAAATTAAATCCACTTCATGAAGATCTTCAATTTCAGCATGCTATAATTTCTCAGTATATGTTGTGACAATAAGGATTAACAGACTCTTCCTCTCTGATTTAGGATTACTTGTGTTTTCTATTGTGATGAGTTGCGAGAACAAGGCTAGAATGCTGATGGTATTATGGGTGACAGATTTACGAGGATAATCTGCTCCAAGGGTTTAACAGCAATTTGTAGAATGTATTATCACTTTATCCCACTGCATTAAAGTCTATAGGAAGAATTACTGAGTACCAACATGAGTAACGATGATGATCAGTGATGATGAACTTTTTAGAGTGGTTACCAAAAGCCTGATAATCATTCTTGAGACAAACACACACAACAGTGCAAAGATGAACATGTTTTAATGAGGCAGCTCACTTTCATATTCTGTTGGCGGTCAACTGAATTTCCAGTACCAGCAATGCCCTGCAGGACCAAAAAAACGTGTTTTGGTGTGGTTTAAATTAGTTTGAAATCTGAGGAGCAGCTGAGAACTCAGAAGGCATACTTAATGGCTGTGGGAACCCTGACTTTAATCATCACTTATCAAATCAATTTACTATTTAAAAGAAAGAGAATACACTATTTGTCACCATTTTGTCTGGCTGTAGAGAAATACAGGAAAATATTAAGTAGTATTTGACTTGGAGCCAAATATAATTTGGCAGCAAATTAATGAAACAAAAAGTAGAAGAATTCAACAACTTCTATACTGGACTGAATATGGCTGCATCGTTATGAATTATATAAGGAGGAAAATCCTTTTAGATGCAGCCACTTTTTGGTGGAGTCAGAAATTATTATTATATTGGTGAACTATGTATTGAAAAATGTCTTTTGAAACCTAACTGTATGCATGAATTAAACAATATTTCTGGGCAGAGTAAAGCATCTTTTGTGCTTTCAGTAATTGCAAATGTATCATTAAGCATTTAATTATGTTTCTCCTGCTATTATTTCCTATACTACATTTTCCTCTGTCTTTCTGTGACTTTCATACACAAACACTGCAGCATAGTCTATGATTGCCCTCTCATAAAACTCGAAGTGACTGTCATAAATGGTAATGATGGCAGAAAATGCCCCATCTTATATCTCCGTTGGCCTCTCCTTTCTTCTGTCTCTCTCTGAGTGTGTATCTATATATCCATTCTGGCCTCTTGTATTACATCAAGCCCTGGAGATACTTTCCTGATGAGAGACAGCATCCTAAAAAGCCCTGCTGTTACCATGACAACGTGGAAGGAAAAAAAAAAACAACTCTCAACCTGGTTCAAAATGCCTCTCTTGTTTTTTTAACCTGCCTAGCCAACCTCATCATCGGCTCAATGAAAGCTGCACCTGCAACAAGCCAGCACTGCTATTTTTGCTGTTAACTGGTGAATGTGACACTAGAATGTCTTCCCCTGACAATATGAGCCGAGCTATTATGATGATTCTTCCTTCTTAAGACTGCTCTGCTTTAAAAGAACTTTAAAAGAACAAACACACAGAGCCACACTCTCCACAATAATGGATGGATGTTATGTTCAAACTACAATACATGCTGATATCATACAGGTGACATGTTTTTTTTGTAATTTTGTCTCTACACCAACCAAAATAAAACAATCGGAGGTGATGCTGAGCAGTCCATCGCATTCCATATTTTTAAAAAATGTTCCAGATTGTTGTATCTCTCTGGTTTATTTTGGGTTTCAGTCCAATAATGCCCCCCCCCTGTCTAATAATGGCCTCCTTCCTTTTTGGACCTCATGCTGAGAGTTTCAATGAACAGCTACCAAATAACTCTAGATCCTTCATCTGCTTTGTTTGTCATCAGATATTCAGGGAATAGGCCTCACCTGGCCATGAAACTGCCTGTCAGTCAATTGTCCCATTATGTTAAGCCTCTGAAAATGGGGGACTATGTATAAAAATAGCTGCAGTACCTAAACAGATGCACCCCTTAATCACACTCATTGAATTGAAGCTGAAGGATTGCACTTAGACCGCATTAATATCTGGTTTAAATGAAGTCAGTGTCTCAAATCCTAGGGACCAAACTGTATACAAACGGCCAAATTTCATTAAGGAGAGATCATTTGGAGAATGTAAACTGGATTTATTGGGGAACAGAATTTAAATGATAAATTGTTCGACGATTAGACTCTGACACCGCAACTTAGAAGAGAGGAATCCAATAATGGTAGGAAGAAGGACATGACCCCTGCTGGAGTCTAGACGTGGTGGAGGTAGAGATGAAGCAGGTGGAGACATGGATGAAGACCTGTGTGACCAGAATGAGGTGGAGATGGGGAGGAGGCAGGTTGCAATGATGAGAGTCTGCAAGGAAGAATGACAGAAGAGCATTAAAGCACACAGAACAGAGGCTGACTGGGTCTCAGAAGGCAGGCAAGAAAACTACTGAATCAGAGTGATGACTATGGAAGCAAGTTTGGCAGGGTGGAAAAGCGGAAGGGATGTAAAGCCTGAACACCCAGGAATGCAGGCAGCTTTACATACTGTAGTTGGGACAGCTATTGCAACAGTTTTGCAATATAGAATGAAAATTCAACATAAATACCCCTTAAAACTTAAACTCAGCATTGTCTTAATACACAAAGACCTTTCCTATGCTGTTGTTTAAGAACTAAGCATCTTAGAGAGGGATGAAATGAAAGAGCACAGTTAAAAACTATCTGGGCAAGCATGCAAACATGACTGTAAATATGAAACTAACACATCAAACCACATGGGTATCCCTGTAGTGCGGTTTACACATTTGTCTTACAAGCAACAGATCCCTGGTTCGATTCTAGGTGGGGACACAAGCCCCTCTCACACTGGAGGGTTGTTTCAGGAAGGGCATCCAGCACAAATTACCGATTACTGATTAATCAGCTGTGGCAACCCTTTGAGGAGAATACAAGGGAACAGCAGAAGGTACATTTCCACATCAAACCCAATTTTGGTAATTCAGGGAAAGAAACACCATTAAGAGGAGGCACTATGATTGCTATAATGTTACAGACACCAACAAAATAGTGCCACGAAAAGTACAAATGAAATATAAGGATTTTAATTCGCAACACTGGTGCACAGACTGCTTAGAAAGGTTGTTATCCTAATTAATCGTGCAGCAGTTTGTCTGATAATTGGATTCACACTGTTGAGAGCTCCAGTATAACAAGCTGACATCCACCTGTCACTCAGAGTGGCCACTCCAATAATATTTTTGAACAAATGCAATTTTAAAGGATGAGTAATATAGAAAGGCACACCCTGTAGACATAGAAGAAAAACAGGCACAGATACCAAAACCATACTCGTGCCAGGTTTGATGATATTTTTTGCTATTCAAACTCTGGACAGCTAAAATGAGTGCAGGCTATGATTTTGGTGGTTGCAGTATTGTTGTGAAGTTTACAGATTTAGCCTGGTGCAGGGCAGGCTATAGTATATGTACTTATTTTAAGGTGATAGTTTTTTAGCTGCTGCTTGCAGTACTGCAGAAGGAAGCTGGATTACTCTACAAAGAGACAGAGCAGCGCCACAGGTTATCCCCTGGGTCTCACAATACAAATCATTTTGTTATTTTATGGAAAGTAATTTTCCCCCACAGCACTGCAGATATTCTCTATCAGATGTAAAACTGTTTATAATCAACAATGGCCTCCCTAATGCTTTATTACTGAGTCTTTGCTGCGTAATTATTTTGATGTTACATTTGGTTGGAGTGGAGCCTATTAAAACAAGTTCATATGCAGTTTATCCTTTAACAGCTGATCGTATATATTTAAAGACCTTAATTACAACTATCATATAACTGTAGGACATTTTTTCCTTTTGAAATATAATGGAATAGTGGTATGAAGTGGAAGTAAATACTAATATAAATACAAGCCACAATAACACACAAAATTACTCTGATGTGTTGAGCCACAGTCTTTTTAGGAGGAGACCAAGCAGCTGAGTCTTTCTTCAGCTTCTTATTATCTGGCAGGATCTTCTTGCACAGCACACAATGCTGCTATAAATGTTCATCTACAGGGCTCTAACACATATTTGCCAGTGTGCAAATCAGACTTGTACAACTGAATAGATGGCACCTCCTTATTATGTATTCTTGTTCTTGCGCATCAAATGATGTATTTCATGTAATGCAATCCAGCAGCTTGACTCTGTTTGTAGATTCATCTCATCCACACAAGAGTAAAAATATGCTATCCTCTGGTACATCCACTCTACAACTGCAGTCCCACGCATAATTTCATTTTGACATCTATAATTTAATATATATGGATGGAAAAATATGTTGCACCAAAAATCATGCATTCTATTTATATTGGAACTGATATACATATAAGTGGGGGAATAAAAAGGTGTCGAGCCATTTTTTGCCCACCTTTCTGGCAGGAGCTGATGATGATGGTGAAGATCTCTCTCTCTCTGACAGAGTGGTTTTCAAACTTTTGTTGCCCAAGGAATACCAAATAGAAATTTTTAGTCAGATCTGTATGCTCTGCTACAGTATGTCTATATCTATCTATCTATCTATCTATCTATCTATCTATCTATCTATCTATCTATCTATCTATCTATCTATCTATCTATCTATATAAAAAAAGCTTTTTGCATGAACTGCAATATATAACATAAATAAATTAAACACTGTATACAATATGTAAATGTATATACAATATGAAACTGGTTAAGGTGTCACAGGGAGGAATCAAAGAGTATGATGGCCACAGGTAGGAATGATTTCCTGTGGTATTCTGTGGTGCACCTTGGCAGAATAAGTCTGCTGCTGAGCATGCACCTGTGTCTGTCCAGCATGTCAGAGAGGGTGTGAAGGATTGTCCAATATTGTACTTCAGCATCCTCCTTTCTGACACCACAGTCAGAGAGTCAAGGGCCACACCCACAACGTGTCTGGCCTTCATCAGTTTGCTATTCATGTCATCTATATAAAAAAATTTCCCCACTCGCCCTGTCGGCGGTCTTTTGACCTTCAAGCTTCAGTCCTCTAATCAGAGGCCTGGGAGCTAGAGGGTTCCGCACATTATCTTAGCTGTTCCTAGGAGTGCACTTTTCCATACAGAGATCCTGGATGTCGTTCCTCGAATCTGCTGGAGCCACTCTCCCAGTTTGGGGGTCAGTACCCCGAGCATTCCCATTACCGTGGGGACCACTTTTGCCTTCACCTTCCACATCTTTTCTAGCTCTTATCTCAGCCCTATTCAGTGAATTCTCTTATTTTTACCATTTTAAACACAAATGTGGAATTTTACATGGAATTCACATTTTTACAACCAAAATTTGAATGGGTTCACTGGGCTTTTCTAAGATATCAGAAAATAATCAGACATAACATTCGACCACTAAAACTAATTTTTATTTTCAGGAATGCAAGTAAATAACTATAATTTGACATCTTAATCAAGAAATAATTATGTGCTTTAGTATTTTTTCAGTTGTTTTGTAAAGCAGTCAATTTGAAAAGTCATGGATATCAATAATAAGTACATTATTTAACCTGCATTCATCCCCTTATCAGACACATTCACACAATCCAAAAAAAAAATAGAAAAGAAAAACAAAGACTCTCTCTGCTCACTCTGGTTCAGTTCCTCTGCTCGTTTACTGTACAAACAGTTTCTCTCAGAAGAGATGTTTGATTTCTATGTGACTCTGCACCAAAAATGAGGCACTCCAGCTGAAGACTGTTAACATCCCCAGTCCAGCTGAAGCAGTAAGTCAAGCTTTATGTCCTCACAAATGTTTTCCTCCTCCTCAATGAATCAGTACATTTGGTGTGTTCATTATGGCAGTTTTACTAATATAGCAAATTGAAATTTCATTCATTTCATGTTGTATGGTTCACAAGCCACCCCACTGTGCCTCTGTGCATGTTTGGAACTACTGGTGTAGTACGTCGTCTGTCTTTTTTCTTCCACTTATTTAATTAAGGGTCACCGGGGGGCTGGAGCCTATGACAGCTGCCATAGAGTGGAAGATGGGGCACACCCTGGACAGGTTGCCAGTCTATTGCAGGGCAGTCATTTACACTCACATTCACACCTATGGCCGGTTTAGAATTGCTGGTTAACCTAACCCTGCATGTCTTCAGACTGTGGGAGGAAGTCTCGAGAGATTTGGACCCAAGACCTTCTTGTTGTGAGGCACAGTGCTGCCAGTAAGAAATATTAAGGGGGGAAAGATGTTCAGCTGAGCTGAAATCTGATTATTGTGAAGGCTATGAGTCATTGTCTTCAGTACTGATTTGCAATGACCCTTACCTCTGCCCCTCTACAGGGAAAAGTGGTTCTAAGCTGTGGTAGTAAAATGCCTCCTACAGTATAACAGAGGCACCAGATCCATGAAGGGGTCAAGCATTAAGCTCTCTACCACATACACACACACACACACACACTTACCAGAATATAGTGAAGAATGACTCAGCTGATGAAATTACATTTTTCCACATCTCTGTAGACAAGTGTCTATGTGCACCAGTGAACTCTCAAATGTGCATTCATCTTTACAATGAGGGGTTTATGCAATGCAGCTCTGCTATAATACCCCTCTCTATGTAATTGTCAAAGGCTTATTCTTGGTGACAGTTTGCTTATATCCTGCAGCGGCACTGTCAGTCACCTGAGGACGAGTTGCTCTTCTGTTGCTCCTTACACATTGCTCTAATGCATGGACATCAGTGTCATCAAATGAGCACTGTCAACCACAGTTTCTGACCCTATTTACTGATGTCTTCTGCTGATCTAAATGCAGATGTCACTTCATTCAGTATTTCTAGTGATGGAAGCTCTCTGCAATGATCACTCTTTCAGGGCACTTTGATCTTTTCTTCTTGCCACCTTGATACAATATCAGAATTAACCGGGCCTGGATCAGCCTTTATATAAACACAGCTTGACTGGTTCTTATCTGCTTACTTGTAACTGTGTGGAATCATCAGCATTTGTTGTATTCAGGTTAGTCCTTTAATTTTTGTCCTGTCAGTAGATCAAAGTAACACCTCTAAACTGTAAAATTAACATAATCTTAACCCAAAATGATTATTTTGTTAAAAATGTGAAGAAAAATACATAGTAACACAATTGGGGGGATTTCAGAATAAACACATTTTTCTTAATGCGTTTTATTTCTTTTTTCTCACTTGTTACTTTAGCCTTTAGCCCATGACATCGTTGCTGAGATCCTTGCCCTTGGCCCAAAAGACACATGAAATCCTTTAGTCTCCTCTGAATATCTTATGACCTTTCCTTCAGGTCCTTGTAGAATACCGCAGACAAGGCTGTCTGCTGCAAAGCTTTGGTTGCGATCAATACTAATCAATTTGTCAGTCTTTTAGCCAATAACAAGCTAAGAACCCGCTGCTCGGAAAAATATGGCTTCCAGACCTCTTTAATTTGTCATAATAGGAGGGCAGAGGAAGCTAACCTGATTATCTGGCTCTTGGTTTCTGATTCCTTGTGTGTGGCAGATATAATCTGAAGTCAAGCAGGGTTATTTAAAGGGGCCTACTGCCTTTTTCTGTTTAATGCTGTCAGCTGGATTCGATTTGGAAATTGGACCGTTGCTAATCACATTTTTGCGCTAGTCAAGCTCTGATGTGTGTGTGCATGTGTCACCGAACACCTAGAGGAAAGATAAATAGAACAAACACAATATGTAGTGCAAAAAATGATCTGTGGGAAAACTGCCGTTGAGGTCTGCTATTTGATTTGTCCTTTAAAAAAATGGATCATATAAAGAAAACAGTAATGTGGAAACATGTTGGCATTCCATTACAGGCTAAGACAGGTGTATAAAAACACTACCCAAGCCTGGTTGGCCGGTTTGATGTATTGTGTAGGTAGAGGAAATCCTTCAGTTTGGGTCAGTAGGCCTTGACTAGGTCCAGCCCATTTAGTTTGAGATGAATAACCGGATGGAGGATGTATGGATCTTTGCCTGGTTTCTTAGCCTGTCTCTTCACCCTTTCAACACTCAGCAGCTCTTTAGACCTCTGTTAGAGCTGCAGAACAGAGGGCCCATTAATCAAACCCCAAAGGTCAGGAGCTAAACCCAATTTACCCGTATGCTCTCCTTGTCGCTCACAAGAGTAATGAATATGTTGGTGGCGAACCAGGAGGAGCCCAGCAGAGAAACCATTCAGAGGGATTTAGTCTTTCTAAAAAATGTAACATGCTTCATCTGCAGTTGAGTGTTTCCCATGAGGGAGAGAGGTAGTGTTATTCTATAGTCAGCTCTCTGCACTCTTCTTTGCCTTTTCTACTACAAGATGAAAGTAAATATAACCCTGTTTTGATTTGGTGTAAAGTTATACAAACATTAAGCTGTTCTGAGATGTGTAGAGATATTCATCACAAGATGACAGAATGCAACAAGCTACATGCTTAGAAAAGAAATTGGCATTCTTAATGTTAGTTTCTGTCAATGTTAATTTGATATTGTGATATCATACAGTATACTGTGAAGACAGTTTAGTTTTGCTTCCCTATACAACTCCAGCATGAATGTTGTTATTTTAGGAAATGCAAAATGGTATGGGAAGTCAAAAGAATGGGGTAGATAATCATTACATTTCCTGTCTCTACAAATTTTATCTCAATTTGTAACTACAGTTAGGTCCATATGTTTAGAGATAATGACAAATGTTTTTGTCCCCACTGTACACCACCACAGTGGATTTTAAATCAAACCGCCAAAATGTGACACAGACATCACTATGTGCTATGTTTCCTCCCTTGAGAAACTCCTGGGTGGCTTTTATGGTATGTTCTGGGTCATTATTTATTTGTACTGCAAAGCCCAATCAGTTTAGCAGCATTTGGCTGAATCTGAGCACAGAGTATAGCCCTGTATGCATCACACTTCATCCTGTGACTTCTATCAGCAGTCACATCCTCAGTAAACACTACTGACCTGGTTCTACTGGCAGCCATACGTGCCCATACCATAACTTTGACTCCACCGTTGGTCATGAGCTGTTCTTTTCCTTCTCCATACTTTTCTTGTCTAATCATTCTGGCAGAAATTAATCTTGGTTTCATCTGTCCAAAAGTTTCTTTCCCAGAACTGGGCAGGCTCATTTAGATGTTTTTTGGCAAAATCTAATCTAACCTTGCCATGCTTGAGTGTAACTGGTGGTTTTCACATTGTTGTAAACAATGTGTATTTATATTCGTTACGGTGCCCCTTGATTGTAGATTTTGGCAGTGATACACCTACCTCTTTCAGAGTGTTCTTGACTTGGCTTGATGTGGTGAAGGGTTTTTCTTAACTCAGTAAGTCATTTTGCGATCATCCGCTTTAGTTGTCTTTTGTGGTCTTCCAGGCCTTTTGGTGTTGCTGAGCTGGTCAGTGCATTCCTTCTTTGTAAAACTGTTCCAGATTGTTGTTTTGGCCACTCCTAAAGATTTTGCTGTCTCTCTGATAGGTTTATTTTGATTTTCAGCCTAATAATGACCTCCTTTACTTGCACTGACATCACTTTGGACTTCATATCAAGAGTTTCAGTGAACAGCTACCAAAAGCAAGTTAAACACTTGTAATCAATGCCAGATCTTTTAGCCGTTAGGTTGCTATGGAATAATCAGAGAACAGGCCTCACTTGTCCATGAAACTGCTTGTCAGTTAATTATCCCATTACTTTAAGCCTCTGAAAATGGGGGATAATATAAAAAAATGGCTCTAATTCCTAAACAATTAATGCAATCTTTCCTTAAAACTCCTTGAATTCAAGTAGAAAGTTTATATTTTGATGAAATATTCACTGTTACATTTAAAAGGCACTGTGTGGTGTACAGAGGCATAATTACAAAAACAAAAAAGAAAAGTGGTCATTGAAAGGACCTATGTGTATAAATCTGCATCATGGTCCATGTTCATATTATTTTCAACTTCCTTTCAAAGCTGTTTTCAGTCGAAACTTGTTATACTAAATCCTCATTTGGAAATAGAAGTGATCCACCATCAGTCCCAGCTCAGACAATGCTCTGTTATACAATCTGTGTGTGTACTAATTTTAAATGTAAGCTTTTTTGCTCATAAAAGTGATTATTTAGGTTTTCCTCTTATCCTCGTCCTCTTGCCCGTCCTTCAGATGTCTGCCTGTTTGTCATGTGTCTGCAGAGAGTGTGCTGTCACTACCATCAGCTTCCTCTCAGTACAGAGAATCCAATGACTTTCCCCTCATCCATAATTGAGAGACCATGCTAGGTGCCTGGAGAGCTGAAATGAATTAGCTGAAGGTATTAATAGCCATCTAAAAATACAGCTGCAGGTCTATTTCCAGGGGCCCTCAGAGGCAAGGTGTTCCTGCTATTAGCAGCATTTGAAATTGCTGGAAAATCAACTCTTGTTGGAGAAACCAGATGAAGTGACAAATAGGAGCAATTATGTGAGAGTTTGAATGCCATGTGTAACACAAGCTCAGCTGTGAAAAACATTAATTAGAGATAAATGCTCATTTTTCAATCTGCAGTGTGAAAGAGGAATTACAGTAATGTCGAATCTTTTGAAAAATGCTTCCAGTACAGTATCATCATGGCTCCTAAATTTATTCTTTTCAGATGTGTTCCCTCTAAATTTTGTTAAATTAAATCAGCTCACCTTTCTCCACTCATAATTCTACAATCTACTGCACCATCAAATACCACCCACCCTCTCTAATAGAAACAAAGGAAGATCATCAGGATAATGCGGGTGACCGGCAGTCTAACGAGGCAGACACATTTCAGCTCTAATGATCTCAATGAACTCATCACTGTCTCTCTCCTCTGTGTCTGAATGCCTCCGATGACCTGCTGTAATTACACCTTTCATTAGCCATTAGCAGGGATAGCCTCCTAGCCCTGGTGGATTGATCGGGCGTTCACAGGGTTGCCGTTAAACCTCACTGCAAAGGAGGACAGGACCGCATGCAGTCGCTTGATAAGGGCAGGTACTTCAGGGAAGGAGAATAATGGGAAAGATAATGGCACTGATTTGCACTTAAACACTATTTCAGCTAACACTTCATGGTAAGATTATATCTATGATATGAATCTATGGACTTACGGGCAATGAAACAAGAGGAGCAAATGCATCCCTACTGGTCAATTTACGGGAGCTAAGTTATGGTTTTGCTGTCCCAGCTTTTACCCCCTAAAATCATAGTCTCTGCAAACAGGTGATTATGTTTAATGAGTGTGTGCCAGTGGTCATTTGACTGTTTTGATTAACTGAGAAAAAAGTTAATTAAAAAAAAATTACACATTTTTGGAACACAGTATGCTTCAGTTGTTTAAACACAACAGTACAGCTTTTTTTTTTCAAGGAGATAGAGCTGTAATACTTAGTTGACTGCTTAAGTAACTGAAACATAACATTAGAAAGAGGCTAGGGTATGTTGAACAATACTGTTTGTCCCACACCTTTCTTGGCCAAACTTTAATTGGGAGTTAAGCTAACTCTGCCACCCACTGGCTTGCTGATCACACAGTGACTTGTATACTCTTTTATCACCACAACTGGATAGACATGAAATAAACATGACTCAGTTTTGGTCTTTTGGTGAAAATGTGTTTGGTTTGCTTATGGTCAAATTTTAGTCAGTTTATTTTATTTTAAACTGGGGAGACAGACATAATCACTGGATGACAATAACACAAGGATATTTCTTTAGTCTGCAAAGACTAAAGAGACTGGACTGGACTGGACTGTCAAGACACTACCATGCTGGGCATTTACACTCACTGGCCATTTTATTAGGTTAACTGTGCTTGTAGCAGGTTGGACCCCCTTTTCCCTTCAGAACTGCCTTAATTCATCATGGATGGATGGATGGGTTAAACAAGGTTTCTCAAAGATTCTGGTCCATATTGACATGACAGCATCACACAGTTGCTGCAGATTTATTGGCTACTCATCCGTGATGCCAATCTCCCATTCCACCACATCCCAAAAGTGCTCTATTGGACTGAGATCTGGTTGCTGTGCAGGCTATTTGAGTACAGTAAACTCATTGCCATGTTCACAATTTGAACTCTGTGACATGGTGTGTTATCCTACTGGAAGCAGATTGGTACACTGTGGTCAAACAGGAATGGACATGGTCTGCAAGAACACTCAGGTTGGTTGTAGCATTTCAGCAATGCTAAGTTGGTACTAAGGTGCCCAAAGCATGCAGAGAAAATATACATTACGCCATTGAACCACCACCACCAGCCTGAACAAGAGAGAAGAGTCTTGCTTTCATGCTGTTCACACCAAATTCTGAACCTACCATTCAAATGTATCACCAAAGATCGGTTTTCTGTTTGGCCATTTCTCTCAGGAAACCCCCAGATATTGAACAACCCTCACACTTGACTTTAATTGGAAGCACAAATCAGTAAGCTTTGTGTCTTCATGTTGTTACTTAAGTTTCCATATTGTCTGAGAAACAGTCTACAAACACAGTCCACATACTAAATGCAATTTCTGTGTTTCTGTCAGCCCATCCTGGCAATCTACAAGATTGAAGGGGTGTACGCAGCTGATCTCTGCACAGGCAGATACATTAATTAGCTACTGTATAAGCATTTGTTTGACTATGTCAGCTGTCCTGACTGCAAAGACACAGTAAAGAGCGAGATATCAAAAACACAGGAGATTAAACAGCAGTGAGTTGAGCCGTGTGTGACTCTTTCGTTCTGCATAATGAGGAGTTTTTGACTTCAGTGCAGTTTGAAAGATATTGATTGGTTCAGGCTTCTGGAATCAATATTCAGTGTTGTGAAAACACGAACTATGCATCTTTCCAACCACTGACACCGAGTTGTAACCATTTTTGTTTAAACTCAGGGACCTGGACAGTTTGATGACATTGGTTGTACCTTGCCTGCTGCTGGAAAGACGCACTGTGAGAAGAGTGTGCAGGGACCGTCCACAAAGTGCAACACTGGAAAAAACTGCTGCAAAACCATACAATTTAGGCAGTGAAATATCACCAAAATCATTTCACACATCACTGGTCTCATGCTGGTTATCATGGGAACTTCTGAAGACTTGAAAATAACTTTCAGTTTCTTAGTGAGCTTGTTAACCTAGCTTACAGGAACAGAGAGCTTAACATGTTTTTCAAATGTCACCCAACCACTGCCAAGAGAAATACCTTTACAGATGATTTAAGTCAATCCACAAAAAAAGACAAATATAAAAAAAATAAATTATACACTGTAAAAAGAGAACTATTGGAACAACTTAATTATTTTATGTCAACTGGTGACATAAGATTGAATTAAGTTTCTTTAAAACAAGTTAGCAAGTCAGATAAACCCAACAGATTTAGGTTAGACGCACTTTATTTAAGTCTCTTTAAATTAGAAGTTTGGATTATCCTGATTTAAATTCGCTTTATTCCAAAGTGTTGCATTACTCATTTCCTACATAACATTTTTCCTTCTGGAAGAGTAAATTTTACAGTTACTTTACTTTACTAATGATTGAGTTAGTGTCTCTCGTAATGTAGTGCTTTACACATTCACCCTCAAAGGGAACAGTCCCTGGTTCGGTTCCAGGTGAGGATACAAGCCCCTCTCACCATGGAGGGTTGTGTCAGAAAGGGCATCTGGTGTAAAACTGCCAAATGACCGATGCTAATTGATCCACTGTGGTAACCAACCCCTTGAGGAAAACAGAAGGGAGCAACTGAAGGCACAAAGTTAAAAATTAAGTTGAAATTTTTAAGTTGACTTACCTGAAATTTAAGTTAGAATGATCCAAAGTTCTAATTTAAAGACACTTAAATTATTAAAGTGCATTTCACTTAAATCTGTTGGGTTGATCTGACTTGTTAACTTGATTCAAAGAAACTTAATTCAATCATGTGTTACAGTTGACGTAATATAATTAAGTTGTTCCAGCAATTCTCTTTTTACAATGTACAATAATAACCATGGGAAGCACGGTGGTGCAGTGCTTGGCACTGTTGCCTCACAGCAAGAGGGCCCAAGTTTGAATCCAGAAACTGGCCAGTTTAGGCCCCTCTGTGTGGAGTTTGCATGTTCTCCCTGTGCTTGTGTGGGTTCTCTCTTGTGCTTTGGTTTTCTCCCCCAGTCCAAAGACATGCAAAGAGGTTAGGTTATTTGGCAATTCTAAACTGACTGCAGGTGTGATTGAATTGTTCTTTGTCTCTCTGTGTTGGGTTCGCAATGGACTGGCAATCAGGGTATACCCTTTGACAGCGCCCCCCGCAACCCTGAATTGGATAAGTGGAAGACAATGGATGGATGGAACAATAACCATAGTGTGATTATTTGATTGTTCATATTTCATTGCACAAAAGTCATCTTTTTTATCATGATATATGCAATAAATAATTGCACAAAAAAGTTTAAATGCCATTAAACCTTCTGACACTCCAAAATAAACCCACCTAACTGAACCTGACTGATACTGCAAAATGAATAACTGCTTCCAGATGCCTTTGGATTTCACAAACTAGAACACCACCCTGCTTGTCTCTACAAAATATAGTCTTTAAAATAGCGAAAAGTGGGACTGTGATTTCTTCTCTGCTCAGAGAAAGTATTATATTATTACTCTCTAAACCACGGTAAACTTTCAAATACAATTTAAACAAAGTTTTCATAGGGAATTCTGACCACAGTTTAAGGAGCCCAGCCAAAAAGAAAAAAACATTTTGGGATACAGTAAACTGATACTGAGTGGTCAGAACTCCCACAAGTATCATGAACAATATTTCAAGAGAGTTTCCATTCAGCTGGAGTTTGAGAGATTTTACAAGGTTTTTTTTTCCTTTCTTTTTTCACACCAATTCCAATTAATTCCCTCGCTGCTGTGAAACTTTCTACAGCAGAGCTAGTATGACACTAAAAGGCACAGTGAGATGTGAGCCAAGGAAAACAAAAAATATCTGTAGCACTAAGAGCTGTCATATCTTATCACCCTGAAAGTCATAATATCCACAGTGTGTCATGAGTCATGAGTGTCTTCTGAGTGTTGTAATGCAATGTGAGATACTTGTGGGTGTCGTCAGCGCTGCTCATGAGCATTACAGCCAGCAGTAAATAATAAGAAGGGGAGGACATCAAAATATTAACAGCTACAATAAAGGGAAAATGAAATGCTAATGATCTGAATGTGGTGTTAATTTTTGGGCACTGCTGTGACTTAGTGTTAGACTTTCTGAGTGAAATCAGCCTGACTTAAGCAGATAAAAGATTGAGTAATATGAATGTATATTAATTACTCCCTCCTATAAGTTTACTGAAATGCAAGATGCTGCTTATTAAACAACTTCTGAACAGTGAAATTTTTATTTCAAGTTTTATTATGCCTGTTTGTCACAGAGTATTTTTGCTCATTTATTGTCATATTTTATTAATCTCCCCGGGGACTCTACCTTGTGGGGTATGTCCCATCTAGGTAGGGTTGAAGATGGTGTTGGCAATTTGTATCTCTTAATGTCTGAGGCCTGGTAGATATGTAATTTGATTATTTAATTTTTAACCTGGCTCACTACAGTCTAAATTCAGCCCAAACGTGTTTGATGCAGTTGAGGTCAAAGCTCTGTGTGGGCCAGTCAAGTTGTTCCACACGAAAATCAACCAAGCTATACATCCTCATGAACCTTGCTTTGTGTACTGAGGCACAGTCATGCTGGAACACAAAAGGGCTTTCCACAAACTGTTCCCACAAAGATTTCCCTTCACTGGAACTAAGGGGCCCAAGCTGACCCCAGAAAAATAGTCTTTTAGTCTTATCCCTCCTCTACCAAACTTTACAGTTGGCAAAGTGCAGTCAGACAGGCAATGTTCTCCTTACATTTGCCAAACCCAGACTCATTCATCAAACTGCCAGATAGAGAAGCATCATTTGTCACTCCACAGAACACATTTCCACTGTTCCATAGTCCACTGTCAGCATGTTTTACACCACTCCATCCAACACTTGGTATTGTGCTTGGTGAGGTAATGCTTGCATGCTGCTGCTTGGCCATAGAAATCCATGCCATGAAGCTCCCAGCGCACAGGAGGTTTGGAACTCTACAGTTATTGAGTCAGCAGAGTGTTGGTGACTTTCATGCACTATGCTCCTCAGCACTCGGTGACCCCACTCTGAAACTTAAGGTGGTCTGAGATGCTACGGTTCCTAAACACTTCCATTTTGCAATTGCACTTACAGTTGCTTGTGGAAATATTAAGGAGGAAAAATTTTCATAAACTGACTTGTTGCAAGAGTGGCATCCTATCACAGTACCAGACTCAAATTCAGAGAACTCTTCAGAACAACCCACTCTTACACAAATGTTTGCAAAGGCAGACTGCATGGCTAAGTGCCTGATTTTATATACCGGTGCCAATAGGACTGAATGTAACACTTGAATTCAAGATCATTGACCTAATACTTTTGTCCATATAGTGTATGCACTGTAGATCCATGCTGGAGAACTAAGATACAGATAAAGCCACTTTTTGTTTAACTTTCTTATAATAAATACAGTTGTATATTCCTATTTAATATTTGTTCTTCAGTAAAACATTCAACTTTCACTTCTTCCCTGTTCGAACCATATTACAGAGCTAGTAATCTTCATCCTCTGCTTTTAAGCAGGCTGTCAACCCTCTGTACTATTGAGCGGGGAAACCTAAACTTGAATGTCGATCTAGGGAGGTTATTCCCTTCAAGGTATTATGCTGCTGTAGTGTGTTTCTCTCAGGGGCACTTTTGCTGGCTGATATAATTGACTTTTGACATGTTTCCTTTTTTCAAGTTTAGTGCCAGACTGCTGCTTTGCCTGAACTGGTTCACCAAGACTGAATGTTTCATAGATTTTATTTGAACAAAAGACTGCTGTCTTTGTAGCTGTTATTCTTTTGAAGATGTTCTTACACCATCTTCAAAGTTTAAAGCAAACTTTGATCAAGTTGAGCCTACTGAACTGTTTATGCATTCTATTATCTGTTCTTATCTCTCCTTCTTATGCAGTTGGAAGATTTGAGTACTGTACTTGTAGCATGAAGGTCCCTGCTTGTGGTAGGGTTGTTGTGCAAGTTGCAGTATTGGTAATAATCACAGTGCAGACCAGGTGAAAAGTAAGTACCCAGGTTATTTAACTGCTACGAGATACTATACTACAGTTTGTTTAAATTTGTGTTTGTGTGTAAGTACATCATTTTTCTTTCCTCTATCTCTTTTCCTGTCTCCCTCTCTTCTACTATCACTGTCAGTACTAGTTGTACTTATTAACCAGACCATCTTAGAGGTTAAGTTTAGAAAAAAATACCCTACCTTGTAATGTGTTATAATTATGAAACCATAATATGTATATTAGTCTTTCAGCTACCCATCAGCAACACTAACAAAATGTAAACATTCAAAGAAAATCAGAAATAGCTGTGGGGGGATCAGCTTCTCTCTCTGCACTGAGCAATTCTTTATGCTGCCAAAATTCATCTGCCATGCTTTCCTTCTCCCTTAACTAAATCCGTCAGCTCCCTTACAATGTACTGACAGCCCCCCTCATTCAGCATCATTCGATTATCAATTCTCATTTCGCGAGGCGCAGCTAAGCTCGTTTCAGATTTAGATCCCAGACTTCAAGCAGCGATAGATCACCTGTCACTTGTCAGAGCTCTGTGGCAGAAAAGGACAGAAAACCGTCAGTAGCTTTGGGCAGTCAGCCAACGATGGCAGAGGAATGACTTCATTTTATGTGTTAGAAGTGGGACTTAGATAGAGAAGACAGAAACCGAATAACTTGTGCATGTTGGCACTGTCCTTGCTTCATAATGTAAGCAGGTGGGTGTCAGGTAGACCCCTGGACAAAACTAATCTTATATTTCTTGTGCAAAAGATCTGCCTGCCAAAATGTTTTAAAATCCAATTAGATGATATCAGTGTGCTTTACCCCCTCTTAAATTTGTTTTTGACAGCAACAAATTTACAACTGCTGAAAGGTGGATACTTTACAGAATACCGACTAGTACAGTCTCTTGGTTGGCAATCAGATTTGAGAACATGTGAATTCAATGATTGCCAGTATTTCTTTGCCACGAGGGACATCTCACTTATAGGATTAGCATAGTCTTACAACTGAGTAGACATGCAGTACTATGATTGTTATGAAGCACTTAAGGATAAGTAAAACACGGCAAGACCCACTTCTGTTTTCCCTTGACTGCATAAAAAGCTCAGCAAGCCTTCCCTTTGCTCTCTTGCCAGTAATGGTGCAATGGAGGAGATGGGAATTCATTTCTGTGGCAGCCAGAGAGTGGACTGAAGAGCTTCTCTCATCCTGTCACTCATCTAACCTGATGGGCACGTCACTCTCCTCTGGCCTTTCCTCCTCCCTCTCTCTCCCACCTGACAGACAGCTCCTCTGTTCTATTACCTCCAGCTGTAATTTCATGTCAGCTGACATGAAAAAAAAAGAGAAAAAGACCGATTAACAAATTTAACACCAGATCTTGACACCTAAGCAGTAGCTGTCAGCTGTGGCAAACCTGCAGACAGAAGGAATGGCGAAGAAATGTTACGGCATTGATTCTCGCCAGGCTTAATTGAGACATTTATACAAATCCAAGCCAGCTTGCACTTCACTGAATAAATACTGCTCATTTTCTGCCCTACGAACAAATGCATTAGCTGCAAACATAAATTTGCAACAGGAGTCCCACTGTGGGGCGGAGAGACTATTATAGTATCTCTAAATGCAGTATCTGCTCGGCTTTGTGCACAATTCTCCCTCTAATATAAAACACAATGCCCTTTTTAAAATTTATTCATCTCTTTATGCTACTGTGTTTTCATTTATTGACATTGAGGGCAGACAGCAGGATATTGATTGTTTGCTTTCTTTCAGGGGTTTGTTTGAAGAGGGGATCCATCAGCCCTGCACAGCCCACCCACATGAAGGCCTCCCTTGGGCAAGCAGCTGTTCTCCAGGGTGGGCCCTTCTAGGTGCACAAAAGCCCTCTCCATGACTCTCACTGGACCTTTTTACAGACTGAGAACTCTGCACAAAAAAGCAATCCTTAATCCGCAAGAATAATCTAAACCCCAATATCGCTAAAAGCAACATCTACATCGTTCAAAAGGGAATTAGAAAAATTGCCATTTCCTTGAAAGGTATTGTGTTATGATTTGCCTGGTGTGTTTGTCATTTTAGAAGGAACTGGCAAGAGGGGGTGGTGGGGAGCAAAGCCAGAGGAAAAACATGTCAACGCCTAATCCATTTTTTCCATTGATATACGTATGTACGCCAGGCTTAACAGAGATTTAAATAATTCAAAGTGCTTGGACTGCCAAAGCTCCATAATCAGCTTGCAAGCTCAAGGAAGCAGCAAGATAGAGTGTACAGTACCATACAGGGAGACTGATTGCTCAGCCCACATGCATAATTAAGCAGAGATGGGGTTTGGCTTTGGAGGGAGAGCTCCATTTAATGACAGATCTGAGGTCAGATCGCAGCGTTTCTACATGGACGAGTCTGTTTACATGACCGGCTGCATAATGATCTGAGAAGTGTGGATGTAGAGGCACTGTGTGGAACGTATTGTCAGTGGTGTAGTATGCTGTCAGCAAATAAGCAGTCTCAAAAAAGGCAGAGTATCTCAGCCAGGATTTATGGCTCCATATGGTTTGCATTAGTGGAAACTCAACTCTATCACAGATGGAGTTGTTTAAAGCCTTATTAGTCAATAGGAAATGACTTACTGTACTGGCCCTTACTACTCTCATTCTACAGTTTAATGCTTGAACTTCTTAGAGTACACAGCTGACTGTACGCAGCCCGGACCAAACCTTCATTTTTATCAGATCTGTCATGCTCAATTCAATCTCTAATCAAGAGGGTGTCAAATCTTTTTATTATTACAAATTTACTGCTCAGTTGGATTTGTCAAGAAACAAAGTTAATTTTAAAAAGTGGACTTCAACAGAAAACAAAGGGATGATTTTGTATAGATCTCACTTCCTTTACTTTCTGGAATGGTAATATTTTTCTGTTTGGTGAATTGCTCAACTACTGGAAGTATTACCATGAAGTCAAGTGCACATATATATAATAATAAATGTATTTTTGGGACCATGCCTAGGGAGGCTCAGAGTAAGTTCACTTCACTTTTAAGTTTAATCATGCCCTGACGCACGCTACTTCCACATCCGCTCTCCCCATTCCCCAGCCCTCATGTTATTCGAGTGACACTGCTTAAATTTAATGTATATACTGACCCATAACAGTTTGAATTTCACTCTAGGTGTCTTTTGCTTTCCTTCCACAGAATTAAAACTCATTTTTAAAACTCCTGTCTTCACTTGCAACAAAGACAGTGTTCCCGACCTATTTAAATTGCCAGCTTAGCCTTGTCAGGGTGCAGAAGTGGTGCAACACAGAAAATGAATAAATGAAAATCTGAGTTTTCCACTGATGCTAACACTGATCAGCACAGGGTTGTGGGGTATAATGACTAGCTATATCAAAAAAATTCAAAATGACATATATGATGAGTTTGTATTGTTTTAGTGCCAATAAAGCCATGTCAGTGATTACATTTTTCCCTCTTCATTTTCCATGCAACCCACTCCCATTCTCCCTTTAGATCTGTGAGCAAACTTGCACTCGCTCACAAGTTCTCTTGAAAACTGTAAAACTTTTCCAGCTTTCAGACCCTTTTGCTGATTTTTTAAAAGCCTGTAGCTACAAATTAAACAGTTAAATGAGGTCTTGTTTTGCCACCAAAGGCACACCACTGTTTATTTTTGAGTCAGCCCTAAAGATGTTTAAGCAAAATTTAATATAAAACAAAGTCAACCTGAGTAAACACAAAATGCAATTTTAAAATTATGATTGAACATACTGAAACAAATGTTAATTAAATAGAAATTTGGACAATTTTAAAAGTATTCACTATGTAGTTAATAGATCTGAAAAACCCCAAAACAAAATGTATTGATAATCATTTGCAGCTGACTAGGAGCACCAAGGCCTGATTAGTTAAATCATAGCACAGTTGCTGCAGATTTGTTGGCTGGACAAATATAATGCAAAGCTCCCATTCCATCACATCCCAAAAGTGTTCTATTGGATTGAGATCTGGTGAATGTGGAGGTCATTTGAGTACAGTGAACTCATTGTCACATTCAAGAAACGAGCCTGAGACGATTCGAGATTTATGACATGGTGTGTTATGCTTCTGGAAGCAACCATCAGAGATAGCCATGTGGTTATAAAGGGATGGACGTGGTCAGCAACCTTTTTTGGGTAAGCTTTGGTGTTTTGGTGATGCTCAATCTATTCTAAGGGGTCAAAAATGGGCCAAGAAAATACACAAAGCATTAAATCACCAGCAGCAGCAACCTAAACCCATGATACAAGGCAGGATGGAGCCATGCTTTCATATTGTTAATGCCGTATTCTGATCCTACGGTATACCTTTTGAATGTCATGGCAGAAACTGAGACTCATCAGACCAGGTAACATTTTTCTAATCTTCTGTTGCCCAGCTATGGTGAGCTATTCTTTGCTGATAGGAGTGGCACCTCATGAAATCTTCTGCTGCAATAACCCATGAGGTTCAACATCTCGTGTGTTAAGAGATGCTCTTCTGCATACCTTGGCTGTAAGGAGCGTTTATTTGAGTTAATGTTGCTATCCTATCAGCTTGAAGCAGTCTGGCCATTCTCCTCTGACCTCTGGCATCAACAAGGCATTTTCTTTCTCACTCAATATTTACGCTTTTTTGGATCGTTCTCTGCAAACCCTAGAATGATTGTGTGGAAAAATCCCCTGAGATCAGCAATCTCTGAAATACCCAACAACATAATACCTAAGAACCATGCCACGTTCAAAGTCCCTTAAATCACCTTTCTTCCTCATTCTGATAGGTCTGATACTCAGTAGGTCGTCTTGACCATGTCTACATGCCTAAATGCATTGAGTCAACACTGTGTGATTGTCCGGTTTAAATGTTATAAATAAATACATATAAAGCATTTGAACAGGCTTACCTAACGAACTGAGTATATGGAGACGCTGAATGCTAGCATAGCTGCAGATTCTAAGTGTTGTTACTCCTCATGTCAGCACTCGCAAGCAACTCAATCACCACCTTTGTAACTTTTTATTCACTAAGCCATTGTGCCATCTTTAAAAACACTCAGGCATGATTAAATTCGTCCAATCCAGTCTTGACACAGAAAACAAAGAAACCAAGTCAATCAGTCAAACATTAAGCTAGTCAGTAGGCTAGTATGTGTATGACCTTACCCCTGTCCTCCCATTGGCATGTCCCTGTCCTCCCCTCTCAGTGTAGAGACCCAGATGGCATGAGGCAGCAGTGACCAGGGTGAAGGCCTGTCTGTCTGCCAGACTGACAGCAGCTCAGTGCCAGAGGCTCATTTTCGTGCAGCAGCCACAGCAACAGCAATGACAACAGCATTCATACAGCCTCCAGACGGCTGCATGCAGCTGACCACACACAACACCAACCCATCTGTAACCACTCCATGCCTTTAGTCAGTGGAAAAAACATCCCTTTTTTCTGTTGCCTGGTACAAGGGACACGACTCAAAAAATTCCAGCTGCACATGAACAAACATGAGCATTGGGATAAACTGGGACTTCATTCAAATGTAATCATCAAAATCTGTAATGAGAGATTGATTACTTTTGGTAATGATGAATAAATTATACTGAACTTTAGTTGTAAAAAAAAAAAATGTGTTCATACACCTGGGACAAAAAGACAATGAAACCTTTAAATGCTTCACAAACATATCTGATATATTATGACATATCAGAGACATGAAAAATATAAAAGAAAATAAAAGCAACAATCATCTAATCTCTTTGCATCAGAATCACTGTGTTTTCAGTGTTGTTATTTAAAAGCCTTACACTTTTTGATTTCTAACTGCAGGATGTGAACAATCATTACAGACGCTCAATCATCTTACTTGGCACCGAAGCACAGTAGCCGATTAGGCCTACTTATGTAGCAAATTAGAGCTGGAAGAAGAAGCTGTGAAGCTTGACATTCAGTTAAAACACTCACAACCCATTTGTACAAATTATTTTCTGGTGAGAATATGTGGGGTTTTTTATGCCATCCAGACTTCTGTTTACATCTTACTTTGTCAAAACATCAGCACCACTCTCTGCATTCAAATGAACTGTGGTAATTTATGCATTTTGTGGGGAGAGAGATGCCCACATTGACAATCTGTCATTTTCTCATTTAGAGTAAGAATATTCCCTTTTATGACAGGATAGAGATAGAAATAATTTGTAGAGTAAAAAGAAGAAAAATTCATATCACACAATTATCGCGCACAGCTTGGTTTCTTGAGAATGCCATTTGTATCACTGCACAAAACAGATGTAGGCAGTGTATTTCTAGGTGCGCAGACATACAACCAATTTCCCATGTTTCCGAGAGATGACAGGACGCCCAATATAACGCAAACAGATGGCGCAGTGAATACAGTAGGGAGTACAAACACAAACACGCTCTCAGATAAATTGAACAGCCTGAAAATCTAAAATTAATTCTGTATCACAAAATGTTTTTCAGAGCTGAGCTATATTTCTGCAAAGATTTCTCAGAGGTACTTAAAGCTATTGCTGAGACAGAGATAATTCGGTTGAGTTTCACTTTAAGTACAAGAGAAAAAGAACCTCAGTGGAAAAATTTTATATCACCAGCACCTTCGAAAGTCAATTTTAATGGGTGACTTTTTTGTGAAAATATGGACAAAAGTATTGGGCCACACCTCTTAATCATTGAAATTACATAGGTGTTTCGTTTAGTCCCATTGCTGCAGCTGTATAAAATCAAGCACCTTGCCATGCAGTCTGCCTTTACAAACATTTGTGAAAGAATTGGTCATTCTGGAGAGCTCACCAAGTTTGAGCGTGGTACTGTGACTGGATACCACCATTGCAACAAGTCAACACAGGAACCACAGCAAATCAGACACGGAATGACACACCATAAGTTACAGTGAGGCGTCGCTGAGTGCTGTGCAAAAGTCACCAAAGATGCTGACTCAGCTACAGCAGAGCTCTGAACCTCCTCTGGCATCAACATTAGCACTAAAAGTGTGTGCTGGGAGCTTCATAGCATTATTTTCCATTGCTGAGAAGCAGCATACAAGCCTTACATCACCAAAGAGATGGAGTAGTGTAAAAGCATGCTGCAACTGGACTCTGGAGCAGTGGAAATGTGTTCTGTGGAGTGATGAATCACGCTTCTCTATCTGGCAGTCTGATGGATGAATCTGGGTTTGGAAAATTCAGGTAGAATGTTTTCTGCCTGACTGCATTGTGCCAACTGTAAAGTTTGGTAGAGGAGAGATAATGCTATGGCCCCTCCAGTGAAGGGAAATCTTAATATTTCAAATTATCAAGACATTTTGGACATATTTTTTGTTTCCAACTTTGCTGGAATAGTTTGGGGGAGGCCCTTTTCTGTTTCAGTGTAACTGTGTGCCAGTTTACAAAGTAAACTCCATAAAGGCACGGTTGTTATGAGATTGGTGTGGAAGGACTTTACTGGTGCACGCAGAACCCCGACCTCAACCCCACCCAACACCTTTGGGATGAAGTAGCAGAGAAGGTGAGCTGGTCTTTTACATCCAACATCATGTCTGACCTCACAAATGCTTTTCTGAATGAATGGGCAAAAAATCCCAGAGACACATGCCAAAATCTTTTAGAAGGCCTTCCCAGAACAATGGAAGAGTGGAATACTTATTGATTTAGTTTGAGATGTCCTAAAAGCTTCTGTAGGTGTAATGTATAGGTGGCCCAATACCGTTGTCCATATACATGCATGCATTTGGCGTTTTATTCATTTTCCTGCTAGAGTATGATTAACTATCAAATTGATTGTCTTAAATTCTGATGGCTCTACTGTATGTAACCAAATTTCTGTTTGTATCTGCTGGGTGAATCAGACTGGTATTAAATTGATGGGCTGATCCAATTACAAGTTTAGTCAAAGACTGGACTAGAACTGAGGTCTGGCTTTATGCCAATCTCAGGAGGTGAAACTCTGCTTAAAAAAGTATTCAGTAACAACTCTGCTCATGTGGAATATGTTATTATCTTCTACCTGCCTAGATGGTTATAGACTCTTTTAATGTTTGCACACAAGATAAAAGCAAGGCTTTCAATTATACTTGTGCAAATGAATCATTGAAGCATACAAACCAATTAATTGCTAGATTAGTTTGCAATATTACTTTACATTTGCTCTTAGAGCTGTATTATTATATTGTTGCTTTTTCACCAATGCTTGTTAACTGATAGCACATCACACTACTAATGGTGATCCCCCTCTATTATGGTCTGTTCGGGTTGACCGCATTTTGAATTGGGTCTAATTACCTTCACGTAATCCTCTTCAGAGTAGAGGTTTCTCTGTCTCCTTGTTTTAAAGTAATTTATTCATGTCAGGTTTGAGTGGGTTGTCTGCATGTCTATTATGGATTGTGTCCAAAATTCTTTACCCAAGTAAACCTGTCTCATACACCATGTACATTAATGAATTATGATAAATAAGAAAGTACACAAAAATGCCTTGTTTTAAGAGCACTTTCAAACACGTTTTTTAGCTTTTCCTACGCAAATTTCTCTGTCAAAAGCAGCTTAGTGCTAGTAAGTGTTTTTATAACTAAAAGTTCATTGTGCAGATGGGTAAACAGGCCCTTTTGTAGCTTCATCCATGTGTTTCTTCATTGTGCCACATAGTATAAGCCGAGTGTTTGTTGACTGTGCTGTAAACTGGCACATTACAGATTGTAGACTGAGCATGAGTCATAGACAGATCCTGGCAAGCTTGTTGTTCCTCAGAGCTTGCAATGATGTCAGGACAGCAAGGGCCTAATAAGCTGGGCCTATTCTCTGAATCCACCCCAATCATAATTAGAAACTCAGGACGTTCTTACAATACAATACACAGTAAACTTTATGTAATTCATTCCAGTGCAAGGGAAGTATAACCTTGGATACACAATATATATACAACCCCAGTTCAAAAAAGGCTGGAACGGTGCATAAAATATAAATAAACCACCAGTGCAATGATTTGGAATTCTCATAAACCAATTTATCTTATTCACAAAAGAACATAGAAGACATATCAAATGTTGAAAGTGACATTTTAATATTTCACGAAAAATACAAGCTCTTGTTCAATTTGATGGCAGCAACACATTTAAAAAAGTTGGGACAAGGTCAACAAAATTCTGGAAGAGTAAGGCTTTTAAAAAGAAACAACTGGAGGAACACGTTGCAACTAATGAATTTAACATGCCAGTAATATGCTTGGGTATAAAAAGAGCATCTTAAAGAGACAACATGTCTCAGAAGTGCCCAAAAAAAAAAGAAGAAAAAACTGCATCTAAATTGCAAAGACTTTGAATATTCCCTCATCTAAAGTATATAATCTGAATTCTGTCATAAAAATCACTGCATGGGCTGAGGAAAACTTCCAAAAATCACTGTTTCTGAAGGCATTTTGCCTTGCCATACACAAATGCAGGTTAAAGCTCTATCATGCAAATGAAGCCATATGTGAACATGATCCAGAAATGCCACCGTCTTCTCTGGGCCAAAGCTCATTTAAAATGAATTGAGGCAAAGTGGAAAACTGCTCTGGGGTCAGACAAGTCGAAATTAGAAATTGTTTTAGGAAATCCTGGACACTGTATCCTCCGCTCTAAAGAGAAATGGAACAAGCTTATTATCAGCACTCATTTCAAAGCCTGCATCTCTGATAGTATGAGGTTTTGATTAGTGCCTATGGTACTGTCAACTTGCACATCTAGAAAGGCACCATCAGTGCTTAAAGATAAATACAGCTTTTAAAGCAACACCTCCAGAAAACTTTTTTGAGGGATTATCTTGCATATTTCAGCAGGACAAAGCAAAACCACATATTACAACAGCATGGTTTTGTAGTAGAAGATTGGCTTGATCTGCCCACAGTCCAGACCTTTCTCAAACTGAAAACATTTGTTGCATCATGAAGCACACACTATGACAAAGAAAACCCAGTACTGTTGAGCAACTGGACTACTATATCAAAAAAGAATGGGACAACATTCTGGTTCCAAAATTCCAGCAGCTGGTCTCCTCAGTTCCTACATATGTACAGACTGTTGTTAAAAGAAGAAGAAATTTTACATAGTGGTAAACATGGCCCTGTCCCAACTTTTTTGAGACCTGTTGCTGCCGTCAAATTCAAGATGAACTAGTATTTTTCATGACATAGTAAATGTCTCACTTTCAACATTTGATATGTTTTGTTTTAAATAAAATACCGGTTTATAAGATTTGCAAATTATTGCATTGTGTCTTTTGTTTATATTTCACCCAGGATCCCATTTTTTAGAATTAGGGGTGTATTGATGGGCCTTTCATAATCCAGAAAGCCAAAGAAATGTAGAGAAGGAGAGAACAAAAAGAGAAAAGTCCTTGTCCACGAGGCTGCTAAAAGCATCAAAAATAAGACCC
>VUQH01041041.1:0-12740 GCA_015106775.1 Etroplus canarensis
CTAACCATAATAATAATAATAATACTTGATCCGGCGCAGGTTTTATTTACAGTGTTGGTTTAAAATTGGTTGCAAGCACCACTTTTTTTTCACTACGTCTTTTGATTTCCAGTGTGCTGTAAGTTGAGCTGTATTTTACCAACACCACTGCCAGAAACCCCGCTGTTACAGCAGCACAAACTGTTGCAATTTTCATTTGAATTTACATGTATTCAGTTGGTAATGCAGAAAATGGATGCATGTTTTTATGCTTGATCCTAGCCTGCCCAGTCCATTTTACATGGATTTTACACAGATTAGAAAATCTTAATATATTGGAAGGCTGTTTATTTCCAAAAATATTCAATGTCACTTTTATCTGGCCTTAAACTAAAGGTATATCCACCTCGCCATCATGAAGTTGTCCTGAACTTGCAGAGTTTACGCCATCCATTTTCTCCTGGTTATTCAGAGTCCCGGGGGGCTGGAGGTTATCCCAGCTGTCAAGAGGCGAGAGGCAGGATACACCCTGGGCAGGTTGCCAGTCCATTGTAAAGCTAACGCAGAGAGACAGGCAACTATTCACACCTACGGCCACCTTAGAATTGCCATTTAACCTAACATGCATGCCTTTGGACTGTGGGAGAAAGCCAGAGTAACCAGAGAGAGCTGTCAAACTCTCTGTCCATGAAGCACCCTCAAGTATACTTATAGGGCATACTATATTGCTTAAATTGACCGGATTTGAAGTTTCACACCTTCAGTGTGCAGATGCAGAAATTAACAACAGCACAGAGAGCATGTCAAGTAGTGACATAAACGTAAATTCACTTGTGAATGCTCCCATTTTTATGTTTTATATATCTTCATGCAGTTGTCTGATATGTCTCCAGTTTGAAGTAAATTGGTCAGTTTTGTGTGTGGGGTGGGGTGGGGTGGGGTGGGGGGGGAAGAGTCACATGCCTCAAGTGCTTGTTTTTACATGAGCCTCAAGCAGACGGCCGGGAATAGCAGTGAAAGTTCATACCACCTTGGTGAAACCCATTATCTCTGACTCAGGTTTTAGGTTTTGTCAAAACAGCTAACGTGGAGAAAGCCTGGCTAAATTGAGCTTGCATCATAGTACACCCATCTGGACTGCATTACATTTAAGCATTTCTAACATGGAGTCTACAAAATTAAATAGTACTGGATTGCACCCGTGTACCTAATAAAGTGGCCAGGAAGTGTATTTTTCAGTTCTGAATGTGCAGGCTGGATGAAATGAAAAGCATGTTAATAAAACATTTTGAAATACAGATCTCTGCCTGATTCTAACTGTTCTGTTGGTGAACTCAGTTGCTGGGTGAGGACGATCCGGCTGATTAACATTCAGTCCGTCATCATCATCTAACATCCAGTGTTAGTCCGATGGTTCTCTTGTGGCTCAGATGGTTGAGAGAAACTCTTTGATCATACCTGATTAAAACATCAAGTGAGCATATGTTATCGTGCTCATGTATTGATGCAAACTTTAAACTCAAAGCGTGCAGCTTCGTACTTGAGGTCCAAAACTGTTCGTCTATCCCTGTGCAGATCCTGAGGTGCATAACTTAGGGTACGAATGCACATTGCTCTTACTGGCTGCTGAATTTTAAAATGGCAAATTGAGTGGTATTTATATGGAATTTTTCTACTCTTACTGAGCACTCAAGGCACTATTACACTTTAAACCACATTCTCACACACACACACACTCACTGTGTGTTCTATGCCTTTATACATTTTTCTTTTAATCTGTCACACACTGATGGATGGAGTAGTCTTGCACAAGGCTGCTTTGACATGCAGACTGAAGAAGCTGGGACTTGAACTGCTGACCTTCTTATTAGTAGACAAGTTGAGGAGTGGACACTTCCTCCTCACTCTGGAAGACACTGGATCAATGCATCACATGTTTTCTGCCGGTTTAACATGACCAGTTATCTTCCTTATCGACAGCATCTATTACTCTGCCTACTCCACGAAGCCAATGCTACCTTCTGCTTTTTCCACCAAAATCTCTCATGTTAATAAAGCTCATGTATTATTTGCTGAGAGATCATGTTTATGTTTGAGGGATTACCTCCCTGTTCGCATTGATTGATCTCATTCAAAACAGCAGAGCAATTCATAAAATTAAAAAAAAAAAACATCAGTAAGGCAGAAATTTCTATGAGCTTTGAGTTGAGGATTTTCAGGTCAAATATGTCCAGGAGGAGACTGGATTTTAAGGCTTACAGACCAAATCTCACAGCCAGATTAACACTTGGCTAAACTTTGTTTGAAAAGTTTCACGATCTCTTTTAACAAAATCTATTTGGCGTTCATTTGGAGTCGTGCTTTCGATTTATCAGCTTGTTGCTTAAATTTGCATGCCTGCTCTTTTGTACTTGGCAGGTGTTACAGATCAAAAAACAGCTGTCTGCCACATCTGGGAGAGATGCTGGAGATAGTAGTGCCTTTAAATGAGATCAGTCAGTACAGCTGTGTTCTGTGAAACAAAGACAATAAACCGATAGGCACAACAAAGGCCCACAAAGATGTGGGGGTTCCACAGTCAGATGCTAATCTCAACAGAAACAACCTCTCTCTCTCTCTCATTATACATAATCACTAATGCAATCAGCAGAGCAGGTATATAATCAGTGTTGTCGAATGTAAAAAACTATATATTTTAACAAGGTTGTAAGGATAAGGATGTAGCCCCAGATCTGTCTATGTAAGTAGTTTTGGGACTTTTGAAACTCTCAAGCTTTTAATTTGAAGGAATTTCCTAAGCCTTTAAAAAGTGAGTGTCTGCATTCACAAGCGATTTTATTAAGTATACCTGTTCAACTGCTCATTAACACAAATTTCTACTCAGCCAAACACAGGGGAGGAACTCAGTGAACTTAAGTATATAATGCTTTAACATGATCAAGACAACCTGCTGAAGTTTAAACCAGGCATCAGAGGGGTGGAGGAAGGTGATTTAAGTGCCTTTGAACATGGCATGGTTGGTGATGCCAGACTGGCTGGGCTGAGTGTTTCAGAAACTACTGATCTACTGGGATTTTCACAGTCGCCTCTAGGGTTTACAGAGAATGGTCTGAAAAAGAGAAAATACCCAGTGAGCGGCAGTTTTCTGGGCAAAATGCCTTGTCGATGCCAGAGGTCAGTGGAGAACAGCCAGACTCCTTCAAGCTGACAGAAAAGGCAACAGTAACTCAAAACCACCATTTCTTATTATCTTTTAACCTTGTTTTTACCATAATGTATTTAGATCTGTTTATTCATTTATTGCAGTGCTGCTATTTTCGTGTGGCTAATGTGAAGCTGTTGTAAGGAGGTAACTTCCTGAAAAGGATCGATGAGGTATCTGTTTTAAAACCAAGGTACGCAGAAAAGCATCTGAGACTGCAGCACATTGAACCTTGAAGCACATGCGCTACAGCAGCAGAAGACCACGCCGGGCGTCACTCGCGTCAGTTAAGAACAGGAAACTCACCAAAACTAAATAATTAAAATTTGGAAAAATATTTCCTGGTCTGATGAGCCGCCATTTTTGCTGCAACATTCAGATGGTAGGGTCAGAATCTGGCATAAACAGCGTGCATTGGGGCTGGTCCCACACACCCCTCACACAGACTTTTCGCCCTCTTGCCATCTGGCAAAAGGTACCAAAGCATTTGGGCCATCACTGCCAGACTGTGCAACAGTTTCTTCCCACAAGCTGTCAGACAGTTCAGTACTCAGAGACTGGAAAGCCATGCACAAGATCCAACTAAATACCACAATGTTTATTTGTAAATATCTTTTTTTCTAATAAATATCAATTATATTTCTATTACATCCGTATTTTCTTACTATCCCTTGCACTTTATATCTGACCAGAACCTTATAAAGGTCAACGCTGCTGTCGTCATCTTTTTGTCTTCACTGTTTTTAAATGTCCTGTATTGTGTATGTTGGCACTGTCCTCTGTGATTCATAGTCATGTATGTAGCACCATAGTTGCGAAGGAATGTTATTTTATTTCATGCATTACCTTCACAAGCCTGAATTGAAAATAAGAGACCACTTGACTTCTTGACTTGACCACTCAAAAGTATGGCTCCATCCTGGCTTGCACCAGAGGATCAGGCCACTGCTGGTGGTGTAATGGTGTGATGATATTTTGTTGGCACACTTTGGGCCCCTTGTTACCAACAAAGCATTGTTTAAATGCCACAGCCTACCTGAGTATTGTTGACTTTATGACCACAGTCGTCTGCTGACTGCATCCTGCAGGGTAATGCACCGTGCCACAAAGCTCAAATCATCTTGACCATGGCAATGAGTTCACTGCACTCAGATGGCCTCCATGGTCACCAAATCTCAGTCCGACAGAGCACTTCTTAGATGTGGTGGAACAGGGGATTCACATTGGGGATGTACAGCCCACAAACCTGCAGCAACTCTTTGATGCTATTATATCAATATGGACCAAATGAAGGCATGTCTCCAGTACCTTGTTGAATCTATGCCATGTAGAATTAAGGTAGTTCTGAAGGCAAAAGAGGATCCAACCCAGTACTAGCAAAATGTATCTAATGAAGTGGCAAACGAATGCATATTTCATGAGGCAGAAGACCCCCCAAAACAAGAAAGTTAGAAAACTAATTTTTGAAATTCCTTTAAATTCGCATGGAATTTAAGATCCAAATGCAAATCTCTGTGGCAGTCCCTGCAAGATCAGGCAGTATGAAAGTAATTATACTGCATTAAACAGCTACATGCAACAGAATAAAACAGGTGTAAGCAGGCAGAGCTGCTGCATAAACCCAACCTCTAGGTGTCAGGCTTGTCTCTCTCTGAGCCTTCAGTTCATGGCAGTGTCTTGTTGCACACACACACACACACACACACACACACACACCCACCCTATCGCGGCAGCATTTTTCATCATGTTTTGTGGCTCTGCTGCTGAGTAAGAGACCGCTGCCAGCAAATCCACCACTTTCCATCCATATTGCCCTTTCTTTCATACTCACTCGGTCTCTGACAAATTATAGGTTCATCTAAAGTTGCCATACCAAATTGCTTATACACACAACTCCAGTCCATCCATTCATCTAACCATCCATCCATCCATCCTCCCACCCAGCCACCCAGCCGTTCCTTCACCCCCGTTTTCTCTCTCTCTCCATCCATACCCGTCTCCCTGGTGGTGGTGGTATATAATGGTGTCAGCCATAGCCGTATCAGCACTTTATCTGCTACGTTATGACAAGCTGTTATTGAAAGGGAGTATGCACACGTAGAGAGAAGGACAACACCCTAAAAAACTACTTTCTGACCTGTGGCAGCTGCTGAGAAGCAATAATAATTAAAAACAAAAAAAGTTCAGCGCTGTTTTATAACCTGAATCAGAAGTGTGTTTTTTCCTCAAATCGGATCAGATATTCCTTTACTTTCTTTTTTGTATGTCTCTGTGCGTGTTATAAAGGTGACTGAGCACATATTGGCCTGGCATTGTACCCAGAGGGGTATGTAGAGGTCTATGTACAGAATCGATTGAAAGAAAAGTTACCCTGGTGTATAATGTTTCAGCTTTTAACCGTAGGTAATAGTAGGTTGATGGATTCAGCTCATTTCTTCCAGCAGATCCTCTACATCAGTGATGCACTGGAGGCTTGGAAATTTACATGCAGTAGGCAGACCAGCGCTCAATGTCGCATCTGGGGACTGCCAGAAATCCCAGAGGAAGGTACAGGAGATCCCAATTAGTGCACATTTAGAGGTTTTCCCAATCACGTCAGATATAAAGACACCACTGGCTGAACTACAGTATTTCAGGAGTCTCATCATGAAAAGCATTTCTGTTCTCAGCATTTTCCCCTCAAACCACTCGTCCCATTTTTATTGACACAAAGAGAAGAAAAAATGCTTTCAGAGAACACTTACAGGTGAAAACTTTTCATACCGCAGGAACGAGAATCAAATACCATCCATAAGTCACAAAAATTCAACAGTGTGTTGCAGCAGTTTGAGAGAACTGAAATTGCACTTATCAAAGCTTTAGGAAGTCCCACAGGAACCCATTTTAAAGAAAAAGTAACTCAAACCACAAAGCTTTTGTTTTTCCTCCGCTATTTTTCTCAGGTGTGCCGGTCACAGGAGGCCCCACATTAAGTGCTTCAATGCCCAGTGTAATCACTAATTTAATGGTGAGAAATGGTAGGGCCACAGGGGCAATCTGCCGCCTCAGAGTAGCACCAAAATGATTCATAAAATGACTAATATTTCATGTAATGGATGTTTTTGAAAGGGCTTACCATTTTCTGGAGATCGATCTCCTTTTAGTGTGAAAAAAGAGAGTTTTGATAGATGGAAAATAATAATAGTAATACAGTTACTCAAGTAAAGAACTCACAGTAAGTACAATTGATATAATGTACCTTCAGCTGCTTCCTTTGTAGTCTCCCCAAGGTGTCGACACAGAAGTCTAATCCACTTTGGTAACTTCACAGGGTTTTCTGCCAGATGTCCTTCCTGATGCAACCCTCCCTGGTGAGAAGGGCATGTGCCCCCACCTGGAATCAAACCAGGGACCTTTTGCTTCAAAGGCAAATGTGTGAAAAACTATGAGGACACAATTACTATACTTTCCTTTATCATTTCTATTTTATGAAATGTTACACTGTACATACACTGGACTAGAAGTGTTCACTATGTTCTATTTATTTGGCATATCTTTGCTGATTGAGATTTAACATTTAAAAAAAAACAAGTATGACGAGATGATGAAATAAAGGAGTTGGTGGTTTTTTAATCCCTTTTCGAAAAACACCTAGCTGGGGCTGCTTGTCGCTTTTCAAATTTCTTGTTATCAGCAGCATTCCTCTCCAATATCTCACATTATGTCACTCAGTTAATTGTCTGGGGTGCACAGAGGCCAAATGACTTCATATTTCACAAAAAAGTTTGTGTAGAAGAACTTTGTTTTCCTCACAACCTTCTGGCATTTACCACCTGACTGTACATAAAGCAGATGAATCTACCTTGACCAATTACAAAATTGCAATTATGCACAGATGAACTGTTTGAATAATATGCCAAACACTCTGGTCAATTTTTTGCAATTTTTTTAAAGATATTTTAAGTACGTATAACTAATCATTATATACTTTAACTTAATGCTTTTATCTGTAATCATGTATTTCTACACTTAGTGCTGATGGGATATGACTACTTCCATTTTTTGGTCTTTAAAGTACTAGTGTATCAGAATTGGAATTATGAAAAGGTTCATTTTCTTTTCATAATTGAATTCAAAAATTGTAAACTTTCATCCATCCACTCCATCCATCTGTTTTCTGCCACAGGTCCAGGTCTGGGGGCAGATGGTCAGATGCCTGAACCATGGCAACTGGCTCCTTTCGAGCCTAAATACAGTAAGAGTGATTCAGAAAACAAAACAAGGGATGTGTTTATGCTGGCCAGGATTGGGCTACTGGGGCCCCACCTTAGAGTCTGGCCTGAGAGGAGTGCTCGAGGGTGAGCACCTCGTGGCCAGGCTTTAGTCCACGGTGCCCGGCCAGACCCAGCTTGAAAGAACAACATAGACCTGCCCTCCTGTGGGTCCATAGGAGTCTGATGCAGTGGCCAGTTGCGGAGGGTGTGGCAGTCCGAGCCCCAGTTGCTGAAACTGGCTATCGGGATGTGGAATATCACCTCTCTCTGGTAAACTTAAAATATTCTTTATTCATTCTATATGAAGTTAGATATTTCAAACATTTATTTGTTTTAATTTGGAAAGTCTGTGTCTTCCTGTTAAAAGGGAGTTCTTCCTTCCCACAGCTGCCAGGTGTTTGCTCGTAGGGGATCGTCTGATAGTTGGGGTTTTTTCTCTAACAGTGTAGAACCTTGCAGTGTAAAGTGCCGTGTGTGTGTTTTTCCAGTAATGTAGTGGTTTGCTCAGTCACCTTACAAGCGAAAGGTCCTTGGCTTGATCCCAGGTGGGGACACAAGCCCCCTCTACCATGGAGGGTTGTGTCATCCGGCATAAAACCTCTGTCAGATTACCAATGCGGATTAATCTGCTGTGGCGACTCCTTGGTGGAGAATACAAGGGAGCAACTGAAAGGTACATTGAACAATAAACATACCCTTTAGAAGCTGAACATTTGTGGATTATATATACTTTTCTGATCGAGCTTAGGAAATATTTATTTACTACATCATTATATTTATTTCTATCCACTTTCATAGTCACATTCTCATTAACTCATTTCTAGATTTCATTCATTCATATCTGTATAAATAAAATGCTACAATAACTGTAATAACAATACATGCAATGATAACTGCGTAATAATGCAATTCTGAATTATGATTATAGATAGTCCTACCTGTGGCTATTACACTTTACAGCTCCTTCCCTAGATAACTGGACTTCTAAATACTGCTGTGCTGTGCACATACTGCAATTAGTATTGTTGAACCACCTATTCTACAAATTGGACTGTCTGAATATAGGGATGTTAATCTTCTTAATTGCATTGCTATCTTCATTTTTATATTCATGTATACTTAACAGAGTGCCTGTAATGCAAGCAATTTTCCCCCTTGGGATTAATAAAGTATTATGATTCTGATTTTTATGAGCCATCATAATAATAAGCCATAATCAAAGTTATAACAAAAAACCTCAAAATATTTCACTTTACATACAATGAATATAGAATATTTTAAGGTTTACCTCAATGATATTCCTTTTTTTTTAGATGCACTAGTAAATCTTCAAATGAGAAGCAAAGGTAATGTTTTTTTCAACAAACACATTGAAACACGATGCCCTGCAGAGTTTTTTTTAAGCATCAAAACTCAGGCTAATTCAGGCTCAAAATCACTGCTGGCACAGTCTGTGCTTTGGAACAGAAGGATGTTTGGTGACTTCAGGGAAATGGTGCTGCCAACATGAAACATGAAACAAATAAACTTTTCACAGTTTTTACTTCATGCAAAAAATATTAAAAATTATAACCAGCATTAAAATAAACAAGCCAGCAACATGTGTGGAGAAACACACAAAGGAGAAACTTAGGCTACTAAATGTTTTTAATTGATATGATATAAATGGACTTCAATAAAAAATGTACCTCCTGCTGCTCCTTGCAATTTCCCCCCCAAGTGGTCGACAGCACCAGATGCCCTTCCTGACACAACCCTCCATGGTGAGAGGGGCTTGTGTCCCCACCTGGAATCAAACCAGGGACCTTTCACTTGTAAGATAAATGTGTAAACCACTACACTACAGGGACACATAAATGGACTGTAATGCAATGTGAAACAAAGATCTTAGTGCCTTTAACCTGCATTCTTTTATATGACCAGTAGGGGGCAACTCCTTGGTCCCAAAAATGATTTCTGGTTGTATAGGAGTCTATAGGAAAATGGGTATGATCTTTGGCCAGTAAGCATGTGGCTGACCTCAGTTTCACCGTGAGGACCACCACCTGTTCATAATGACTGGCTTCAAAACATCCCGATGGCAACAGCAAAAACTCCCAAGTGCGATGCTTTTCCAGCCAATGGGTGACATTGTAGTGGCTGTGTCTACCTTTCATGCAGGGTTATCGCTCATTCCGTTTTTTACGGTTATTAAACAAATTTGTCCCACCTAACCATCTTAGACTTGCCTGAAAAGATTCCAGTGAGAAAATAAAAGCATGCTCTAAGGGATGGAAGTAAGGGTGTTGTAGAGATTTTTCTAGCACCACTTTTTGAAGGGCTATTTTAAAATTGAATTTTAAAATTCAATTTTAAAATTCAATTTTAAAATAGCAGTTTTGTCCTTCAAATTCCCCTGGATTTTATTCAGATAAAGCTGAGACGGTCAGGTCTGACACATTTGATGAAATGGCTTGGAGTGACCCTACAGTCCATGCTGTGAACACAAGAAGCATAATGCCAACTGAAGTTCACTTGATGGCTCCAAGTGTCATTAATAACAACAGTTTTCTGGATGTTCGGTATCTTTAAATGGTAAACTGACAGTATTCCTTTTGAACAATTAGTAATAATTCATCCTCTTTTACTATTCAATAATGCATCAACGATAAGCTCTTCTAAAATCAGTGATTAGTGACGAATAAACAGCTTTATTTCAAACTCAATTTGCTTACTGCAGGCATGCTTGGATCTGGTATGGGCATCTACATGTCAAAAATGATCGGTAATATGACTTCATATTCTGAGCAAGCCTTAACACCAGAGAGTTCACACGTGCAAACACCCACATGCACAACACACATACGACACAGGAGTGCTTCTACAGACTCACATGCACAACTGTTCCTCTCAGTCTCAGTGGGATTCCACAAGCTGCCAGTTCTTGACAGCAAGATAAATAATAATCCTCTGATGGATGCTGCTGTGAAGTGAAAGCTCAAGGAAGATTTAATAAAATTCAATAGAATCTAATTGAAGTGGTATGAGAGTGTTATATAGTGTGTGTTTATGTGCATATGCGCTTGTGTGCAAGCGTGTCAGCAAAAATGCATGTATCTGCATGCGTTTGTAGTGGGGCTTTCTTTGTAGATCAAGGATTGTATTTTGATTCAAGATTTTGGAATGTGAGATTACTAAAACAGATTCTGTGCACACATTGCGGACAGGTTGTCATCTGTAGGTATCTGTTATTTTTCTGTCCATGTTTGTAATAATCGCCATAATAATTATTTCTCTTCTTATGAAATTAATTGGTGGTACAGTATACCTTATTCGCACTTGCGTTGTGCAGTTTTGCAGAGGAAAGCAGAATTTGCAAATATACGCAGTAAATTTTAAGTGAATATTTTTTAATTCATCCATCTCCTTCTACTTTTCCAATTCAGGTTCGCCGGGGCGCTCGAGTCAGTCCCAACTGTCATAGGGAAAGAGATGGGGTACGCCCTGGACAGGTCAGCAGTCTATCACAGGGCTGACGCAGAAAGACAAACCATACACGCTCACATACATACTTGAAGCCAGCGTAGAATCACCAGCTGACATAACAAGCATGTCTTTGGACTGTGGGAGAAAGCCCAGAGAGAACCCACGCAAGTACCACACACGAGGGCCCCAGCCTTCAGGCGGAGTTGAATTCAGGACCCTCTTGCCGCGAGGAGACAGCCCTGATCACTATTTTCTCTTTTTTAGTCTATTGTCTGTAAACCCTAGAGATGGTTGTGTGGAAAATCAGTAGATAAGCGGTTTCTGAAAAACGCAGACCAGCCCATCTGGCACCAACAACCAGGCCACATTCAAAGTCACTTAAATCACATTTTTTCCCCCCTTCTGATGTTCAGTTTCAACTTGAGCAGGTCGACTTGACCATTCCTAAAGTGCCTTGAGTTGCTGTCATATTATTGGTGGATTAGATATTTGAGTTAATGAAAATTTGAACAGGTATACCTAATGATGTGACCAGTGACTATATAGCTGCTTATAAAATGATGTTTTTATTGCACTATAATGTTTTCAGTAAGAAAACAGTCTTTTGCAAACCTGCTGAACAGTAAAAATAAGAATTAGACACTGGCCTATAAACTCCCAATTTTTATGAATGAAAAATAATTATCAGCTTAAAAAGTTTTTAAATTGACAAGACAAACAAAGCTGTTAAGTCAGAATCACTAAACAATTCCTACCTAGTGCATATTTGATAAGAATTGCTTGATATCACTGGTAGAACTGCTGATCTTCTTTCAGCTGCTCCTGTCAGGGGTCACCACAGTGGATCATATGCGTCCATCTCACCCTATCCCTTGCTTCCTCTTCTCTCACACTAAACCGCTGCACGTCCTCCTTCACTACATCCACAAACCTTCTCTTTAGTTCTTTTGGTCTCCCTCTTCTCCTCCTGCTTGGCAGCTCCATCTTCAACATCCTATTCCTCCTCTGAACATGTCCGAACTATATCAGCCTTGCCTCTCTGATTTCGCCTCCCTCTGATGTACTCATTTCTAATCTTCAAGTCTGCCATCTCCAGCTCTGCCTCCTGTCTCCATCGTCCCCAAACCATACATCATGGCAGGCCTCACTACTGTCTTGTAAACCTTGCCTTTCACTCTTGCGCCTATCCTTGTGCCACAAAGCACCCCTGACACTCGTCTCCACTCACTCCACCCTGCCTGCACCCTTCTCTTCACTGCCCATTGCTTTGGATGATTGACCCCAGTTATATAAACTCGTCCAACTTCTAGTCTGTCTTGCTTCTACTGACTTTCGATCCTCTTCTCTCAGTGCATACCGCCACCTCGTCCCTACTCTCACTACTGATCACAGTGTCGTCTGCAAGCATCATAGTCTATGGAGACTCCTGCCTGATTTCATCCGTCAACCTGTTCATCACCATTGCAAAATGAGAAGGGGCTCAGAGCTGATCCCTGATGTAATCCCACCCCTATGTTGAACCCAATCCTACTGTACACCTCACCACCCTCTCACTGTCCTCATACATGTCCTGCACCCCCTTCACATACATCTCTGCCACTTCTGTACAGTGGCTGGGAAGTGCTGATCATCACCTTTCTTCTTTATCTTTTTCTTTGAATACTTCCCTGTACTTCCTCATTCCACCACCAAGTCTCCTTGTCGTCTTTCCTCTATCCAGAGGATACACCAAATAACTTCTTGGCTGTTTCCCTCACCACCTGGTAACTTGTCACTACCACCCAGAGCCTGTCTCAACTTCTTCCTTAATTCTGCACAACATTCTTCCTTCCTCAACTTCC
>VUQH01041045.1:0-13179 GCA_015106775.1 Etroplus canarensis
TATTGCACGTTACACACGTTGCACTTTATTTATTTTTTTAAATTTTTTAAACTTAAATTTTAAACTGTGGGGGGGGGGACCCTAGTCGTAGCTCTGTTTTTCATATGTCTCTGTCACATGTCACATGTTTATATGTTGCACCAGGTCCTGGAGAAACGCTATTTCATTTCACTATGTTCTGCGTCAGCTATATGTGGTTGAAATGACAATAAAGCTCTTTTGAATCTTGAATCTTGTTTTGTCCCATTACTTTTGAGCCTCTGGAAACTGGGGACCGTGTCTAAAAATGGCTGTAATTGCAATTCTTTTGTTAAACCCCTTGAATTAAAGCTGAAAGTCTGCACTTCAGTCACATCTGGATTGTTTTAATTAAAATCAACTATGGTGGTATACAGAGTAAAAATTACAAAAAAAATGTGTCATGGTCCCAAAACTTGTGGACCCAACTGTAGCTATCGTAGTTTGACCAGTTACTTTTGAGCCTGCAACAATAGAAGGATGATGGAAAAATGGCTGTAATTCCTAAACAGTTGAATTATAAAAATGTTGTCGCTGGACCTTTGTTTCCCATTGCAAACAAAAATCTTAAATCAGACATTTGGGAAAATCACCTCTGACTTCAGACGTGAATCCGTGTTTATTTGGGAAAATAAAATTGGGTAATTGAGTTATTTGTCCTACAGACTTCTGCTTATTATTAATGTTTGGATGTTTTGCTGAGTCGCAGTGTTGTGAACGTGTTTGTTGGCAGAAACGTGATCCACGGCAGTGACTCCGTGGAGAGTGCGCAGAAGGAAATCTCGCTGTGGTTTCGTCAGAACGAGCTGCACCGCTGGGAAAACAGCAGCAGCCGCTGGCTCTACAACTGACTTTCTGCATGCGCCGTGTGAACATCATCCTGCAATAAACCAGGTTTTCTTCATATTGACATCAATATAAGATGAATCACATCATACCTTGGATTATTATTATGTTCTGGCTTTAGTGTAGTTTGTAGCTACATAGAAAAGAGGGTCATCTCTGCCTTCCTGGATTTATCAGTTTTCATAAATTTTATTTTTTTTATTTGAAGTGAGGTGAGACCACACTACCAAGCAAAAATGCACTAAGTGAGCAATAACCTGATCAGAAACTTGACGGCTTCGGCTTCTGTTTTCTTTCTAGTGTTTGTTTAGTCCATGAAATTGAACAGCAATATATTAGACTGTGTTCACAAATTCAGGTCAAATGTGTTGAGCTGCATTTAATTCCAGCCTTTCAAAAGGTGCAGGAAAATCGATTTATATCTACATGTACACCATTGGTTCTCAAGCTGTTTCACAGGTGTAGAGCCACTGCAGGGAGAGTTAGAAAAGTACAGTGAAACTCATGATTTGGGGCAACACATAAAGAGAACCACTGATGTAAACAGTGCATGTGTGGTGCAGAGTTTTTAAGGCTGGATTAAACGGCTCAGTTTCTGTTGTATTCAGGTCAGCTGAAATGTGTCCCATGCATTAATGTCCTTTTTGATATTTAAATTAAGATTATTGTGCTTTTTTATGGTGAAAAATCTGTCAAATGTACCAGGGCTCAGTTCCAGAAAGCAGGTTTAGTGAAAACTCACATTTTTTTACCCTGAGATGAGAAACTCCTGGTTTAACTTAAACTCTGAGTCCGGGGTAAGATTCTTTGTGAAGCTGACGTGTTTGCTGGCAGGTTTTCTTCAACAAACTCTGAGTTTCTGTGTGATTCCTTCCCTCCTGCTGCACTTGAATCAGCTGACTGACACAGTTTAATTTCCTCATTCATTAAAGTCAATGTCTGAGCTCATATTGGGACTTTATGTACTTTACATATTACGACAAGCAGTCAGAGACTGTATACCTCTGCTGAGGCTCAACAGCTCTGAAAAATCCTTCAAAAATCTCCTGGATCCAGATCTGAATCTGGATTTACTTCAAAATTTAATCACTTTTACCTTGAGCCAAGCCCCGCCTCCAGGAAAATTTTTGTGCAGCTCCATTTATAACTTTTTGTGTAATCCTGCTAACAAACGCACACACAGACAAATGAACAAACCGAACCAAAACACAACCTCCTTGGCACAGGAAATGTGAGGGATCGCGAGCTAGTTGAGCGACTGTCATTGACGTTCTTGTTTGTGCTTACTATGGCCGCTTTTATAATCTGTCATCAAGACTGTGATTGCAACGCTTTTAATTATCAGATCAGAATAAAATCTATAGGCTCTGTCTTTTTAATTCCGTGACTTCGTGGACAGTAAAATCATGTCAGGGTGTCAGCAAGTTCCCCTGCACTGAAACATTTACTGTACAATATTGTCTGAACCTCAATATATTTTCCACAGAAAATCACCTAAATCACTTTTAGGGAATGCCAGTTTCTTTTTTCTCCCAAGTGGTCATCACAGAATCCGCATTTATGATTTGGCGCAGATTTTACACCGCATGCCCTTCCTGACACAACCCTCTCATTTTTCCAGGCTTGGGACCAGCACTAGAAGCAGTCTGGCTTATGCTAATAACCAGACCCAAACAGAATCTGCAGTTTTTTTTCATAGTATTCTGCGGTGGTCCAGGGGGAAAATCTGTGGAATTCTGCAGAGTGCTTTCTGCATTATCAGTGATTGGTAGAACATTTTTTAAAAAATCCTCATTTTTTCTGAGCAAATATATTGATTTACTTAAAACAATAAAACCTAAATTTTCTCATCGTTACAACAGGCTGAAATAAAAAATCAATTCAATCAAGCTTTTGAATTTAACATATTAAATTCCCTCATGAAGATTTCAGGACAGCCTTTTGACACCAAAGTTACAACAACACACACCAGTGATGGAAAGGTGGAAATGGCAAACAATGAGGCAACATGTACTCTTCAAACTCCTTTGAAAATCTGCAGAATTCTGTAGTCACAGATTTCATGTGGGTCTGTCAGTAACTCGTGTGTTAAGCCAATTTTTATCTTCCGCCTCTGTCATCTGCACTTTGTCCCTGTCAGGTTACTGTTGAATAATAAGACTTAAAAATCAAATGTAAAATTTGGTCAGATTTTAGTTTTATCTATTAATGAAAGTGTAAGGCGGGTACATGAAGAGATGACGCTGAATAAAATGACTCTTTTCTCCCACCCTGTTGTTTAAGATAAACATCCTAGTCCACTGGATTAAAATGGAGTATTGGTATTGGAGCTCCATTTTTCTGGGACCAAAAACCCAGTTTTCCATCTTGGAGTTTGATGAAGCTGCTTTCTGGAACAGGGCCCTGATCTACAAAATAAGAGCAATTTACCAGTACATTATTGCCTTTGTACATGTTCATAATTTTTAGTTTCCTGTACCTTTGAAGCTCACGTAAAACTACTTGAATGTAAAGTTTCCAGTGCCCAAAAAGCATAGAGCTCTTTTTATGATTTTATACTGTCATGTAATAATCATGCTAAAGCAATGCTGCTCAAAATGAAGCTGGCAAATTTCTTGTTTTATAAAACATTACCATATTGGTCACATTCCTGCTTTTATCAGTTATCATGAAGCTGTATTGGGACTGCCCAAAAACAATAAATGTAACCTTTTTTTAAATGTTTTACCTATTGTGAAGTGAGACACACGCACCACACATCCAGCTTAACTGTTTTCAGCACACAAATGTTTAATATTTAATCCACACAGATAGATCAATGCGAGAATTTCCATATTGAACAAAGAGGATGGGCTTGAGTGGAGATTTACAGAACTCCCTGTACATACAATGACAGCACGCCACTGTTCACCTTCCCATCAACAGCCAGTCAAATGAAAGAAATGAGTTTTGGACTGAACCCATGACACGTTAAACTCCTTTGACCTTCGATTCACATCAGGCTGCTGCAGGTGCATCAGATATTTCCTGTCATTCATTCAGGACACTTCAAATAGAGGCAAATCATTGTGAGATGGGATGTGACACATTTCAAGTAGGAGCGAGGAAAACCCAGACTTTTGCGGTGAGTTGGACATGTAGGAATTTTTGACTTCCTACATGAATTTGTGCCATGTCTGCTTATCCTTGATTAAACTCCGGCTTTCACCATAAACTATGTACAATCTTAAGCTAAGACATCAGCTTGCTGTTTCCTCACACGCTGTCAAAGGATTTGTAGGTCCGTGAATGCCTGACATTTAAACATCATGGCATAACTGTTCATGTTGTCAATTGGCTGTTGGTAAGATCACTTCAACATGTCACTGGTGTCTTTCCTGTTGCTGTTCTTGTTTTTTAATTTTTTTAAAACTTTTTTTTGGTGTGTTGGGGCTCTGGGCTTTGCTTTAAAAGGATGTGGCGTTTTCACAGATGACAAACTAAATGGAGGGAGATGAGAGTAACTCTGGGGCAGATGCAAGACAGTTGAGGTAAATACAGGAGATACAGTGTGCTTACAGGGTGAATATAAGATTGATGCAGAGAAGGGAGGTAGTTATGAGGCTGGGTTACAAGGCTCATGAAGATAGTTACAATGCCCTGCGTGGGACAAAAACAGCATGGCAGGCAGGTTACTAGATCAGAGGAAGTACTTACAAGGCATTAAAGTTACAAGGTGACAGGGCAGGAGGGGGAATAATAGTTACAAGGGATGATACACGGCTTGAATGGGAGTTTTACAGCCAAGGGGAAACTTTTACATAACCGGGGATAAATTACAAGGTTTGGGTGCCTGGAAGCTTCTGGGGGGGGATTTCTTTAAGGTTATCGGTGGATGGTTGGGGTGTTAAAGCAGATTCAGGTGTCACTCGGGTACATAAGACACCTGCCAGACAATGATGTGGCTCCGCTCAGCTTTGCAGAAAGTAGGTTTTGTCTGCGAAGCCCCACCATCACCATTCTCTCCTTCCTCAGTCTCGTCATCCTCTCCATCACCTGAGGATAAGGGAAAAAAACTTGATCAGCACAATAATATTAAAAAAGTTCCTGTATTGTTTGAAACTGTTTCTTTGTTAGAGGTACGACACTAATGTTAAGGTACACTGCAAAATATCTGGCCTGTTCTGAATATTTAAAAATGCATACAGATTGTTGCTATTACTGACTTTTCTGCCAATGTAGGGATGGATACTTATAATGAGGAGTGTTCACTGCCCTCCAGTGGTCAGTTTACCACTGTGATAAATGCCTATGATTCTCAGTACACGCCTACTGTTTATTCAGACAGAAAGCAAATCAGACCATTTGTACTGTTACTTACAAGTAACTTACACTCAGTGGCCATTTTATTAGGTAAACCTTGCTAATACTGAACTGGACTCCCTTTTACCTTTAGAACGGTCTTAATGCTTCACAGCACAAGGTGCTGGAAACACTTTTCAGAGATCCACGTCCACGTTTACATGATAGCATCATGCAGTTGCTGCAACTTTGTCAGCTACGTATCCATGATGTGACTCTCCCATCCCACTACATCCCAAGATACTATATTGGACTGAGGACTTGTCTGTGGAGGCCATTTGAGTACAGTGAACACATCGTCATGTTCAAACAGCCCCACACTATCACACAACCACCAGCCTGAACAACTGATACAAGGCAGGAAGGACCCATGTTATTACGCTGTTTATGCCAAATTTCGACCCTACCATCAGAATGTTGCAGCAGAAATCTAAACTCAGCAGACCATCAACAGACCAGGTTGTGCTTATCCAATCTTCTGTTGCTCAGTTTTGGTGATCTCATGCTAACTGTAGCTTCAATTTCCTTTTCTTAGCTGACAGGAGTGGCACCCGGTGTGGTCTTCTGCTGCTTTAGCCCATCTTCTTCAATGTTTGGCGTGTTGAGGCGCTTTTCTGCATGCTTTGATTATAACAAGTGGTTATTTTAGTTACTGTTGTCTTCCTATCAGCTTAAAGCAGTATAGCGATTCTCCTCTGGCATCAACAAGGTGTCTTCACCCAGGAAGCTGCTGCTGACTAGATCTTTTATCTTTATTATCTCTTTTCCAAACCATTCTCTGTAAGCCCTAGAGATTGTGTGGGAAAATTCCAGTAGATCTATTTAAATTTAGTTTTTCATGTCCAGAGGCCCTTATGTGACCTCTCAAAATAGAAAAAGAGACAATATAATCATTAAATAGCTAAATGCAGAACTGAACTAAAAAGCACCATTTCCAACTTCTCAAACCCCAGAAGCACACCTACACATGAGTGGTGTCAGTTTGTGGACAGGTGTAATTGCTGACCTATACGGAAGTCGATGTAGCCCTCTCCTCCGCTCAGCACCAACACATTATGAACACTCTGCTCCTCTGTCTCTGTGGGTGCTGTGGAGCCCTGGCCCTCTGATGGACTGTCCAGCACACTGCCATTTAGGGTGGCCAAAACATTGCCTATCAAAACAAAACAAAACAAATGCAAATTTCAGCTGTGTAGTTTTTCACTGAACAGGAAGAACAAAAATGCAATAAATTTTCATTGTCTGTATCAAAACCAAATGATTATTGAAGCAGAGCTTTAAAGACCCTGACCTAAAGTCACATCTGACCTACAAAAATTTTTTGTAAACTGTTGGTTTGCAAAGAGGCAGCAATGCATCAGTTTATAACTTAATCATTAACATATCACAGATTTCTATGGATGTCTAGCCAATGTAACAAGGGTATTAATGCAGTTTAAAATATCTACAGCTATTCCGGCCTACCCGGTACAGAGACGAAAAACTTGACAGCATCACGGTGTCCATGGAAACAGAGCTGGGCCTGTGCCATTGAGCAGTAGGGGATGAAGCTGCCGCTGCTCTTCTCAGAACCGTCATCACTGTACACATGGATCACCCCACCGGAGGATGTAGGTGACACCTTATTGGCTGATGGGGTAAAAGACCAGGGGTAAGAGATCAAGAGCAGTCACAAATGATTACAAGCGAATCGCATTTGATAGTATGACACAGTCAAATTAAAAAAATCCACATTTGTCCAACTGAAAAGAAAAGATGTTTTAGACAATCTCAGATGGCTAAAACACACCGGCTGCATGCAGTGCATTGGTACACACAAAAATAAATAATGATAGAGCATGCAAAGCAAATCACAAGTGAAACACTGCTCTTAAAATACAATAAGTCAAATAGTTGCACACAGGATACTTTGTAACCTTCAGCTAAATGTTCACCAATGAAAGAATGTTGGATATATACTGCAGACAAAGGTGAAGTGTAAGAGCATGCACTGCAGAAGAGGTCTGCAGGCATTACATTATTTCAGGAGATGTGAAGGTTTGACTGGGTGAAAACAGGTAGATCACTACAGTAGGAGATTAGGAGTGCTCCCACTTACCCCTCAAACCCAGGAGCTGTCCCCGGTGAAGGACCACCGCTACGGGAGGCAAAGGAAGATGGAAGGTGGGGGGAAAGCGGGAGAAAGAGGACAGTAACGGTTACGACTGAGACTTTGTGAAAGGGGTGAAACCACTGAGGGAAGGAAGGAGAACTGAAGGTGGAAAAAGTTGGGGAGCTCATGGGGAGAGGAGGGGGGAAGCTAAAGAAAAAGTTAAACAGTGCTGCAGTAGAGGAGAGTTAAAGTCTGTATGGATAAAAAAAAAACTAAACTAAACTGCAGACTTAGATCCTGCTACCTGATTAATATTCTGTATTAAGAGTACCTGACAAGATTTGGTTCATGTTAGTTTTTTTGTCATGTATGAAAGTTATGTAAAACCTACCATCACTTTTTAGAGGTGGACACAAAGGCTTTGACACACTCCCTATTTATGTTAATTCACAGCCACCGGAGTAACATAATACATTTACTTTGTTTGGTTTAGTTAAAGTAGTTGTTTATTCAAAGCCACAGGGGCCCACAAGCCACTGTACTCCTAGTGCTGGATCCAAGCCTGGGTAAATCAGGAGGGTTGTGCTGATGACCTTATCCTGTATTCTAAATGACAGTGCACATTTGATTCACATTCTCATGTAAGTTGTAATTAGTTTTTCTTCTGTCTTGTGGTTACCTGTCTGCTGCTTCAGTCCTTCCTGGTTGCACAAAAGAGAAGGCTGAGGGCACAGGGCATCCTATAGAGCAGGGGTGTCAAACTCATTTTATATCGTAGGCCACATGACACCCCAACTGCATCTTAAGTGGGGACAGGACCATATTTACCTCTGTGTAGCATCATCTTATCTTTTAACAGTCAACTCTGGGAACTGAGGAGACCAACTGCTGGACCTTTGGGAGATGAATGTTGTCCCATTCATGTCTGATATAGGATTCCAGTTGCTCAGTGTTCCTGGGTCTACTTTAATGTATTTTCCATTTCATGATACACCAAATGTTTTCAGTTGGTGAAAGGTCTGGACTGCAGGCAGGACTCTTCTACTATGTAGCCATGCTGTTGTAATAGCTACAGTATACAGTTTAGCATTGTCTTGCTGAAATGTGCAAGGCCTTCTCTGAAAAACACATTGTCCTTCATTTTCATGAAACAGTAAAAAGTCTCACTTTCACTTAGATATGTTTTCTATGTTCTTGTGTGAATAAAATATTGGTTTCTGAGATTTGCTCTCGGTTAGGTTGACTTGTTAAGTTCTTGTTTTATGGAGAAGCATTTCTGTTTAGGTGACCACTTTTATCAGCCAACTTTCTTAAATTTCCTCAAATTTCTTAAAATACCTTCTTTTCATTACTCTGTATGCTTGATATCATTAGTTGCGTGCGCATGCACACACACACACACACACACACACACACACAAAGGCTGATTGATTGATATACAGTGCTTAACAGATTTACTGGCCCACCTGTCATAAAATGAGAAAGACCATACAGCATTATGAAGATCTTTAAAGCGACTCTTTCCTTTTCAGTGAGTTCTCTATGTTTTAGCATTTTGAACAGGAATGAGGAATTTCAAACTAAAGTCACCTTTGTAAACCAAATTTTTAGTTGGCTCAGTGGGTTTCTCTGAGAAGTCAGAAATTAATCAGCATTCAACCACTAGAACAAATTTTTCTGTTCAGGAATGCTAGTCACTAACTATAATTTGACATCTTAATGAAGAAATAATAATATGCTTTACTATTTTTGTTTTTTTTCATAAAATAGTAAATTTGAAAACTTATGGATACAATAATAATTTTGTTTTAGTCTTAAAAATATAATTTTGGTTAAAGAGCTTCTACATACTGGTGTACCAGCCATTGCAGAAACATAAAAAATGATTTTGGTAATTACCAATGCTGTTAATTTAGAGCAGCTGTGGCATAAAACTTACATTGGGTAACTGTGTATATGCACTTTTTGTATAGTAGACCATGCCTGTCCTTTCACTGCTTGTCTCTTACACCGATTTCTTTTTTCACCAAAATGTAATTGCAATTTACTGATGAGTTATCCAGATATTCTGCTAAGTAACAGCATGAGAGAACATCACCACTAAACAACTTCCTTAGAAGATGCAGCACTGTCTCTACAGGTTTTTAAGATCGCCTAAAACTTGAGCTATTTATGCCAATTAGACTGCTAATCATCCCTGATCACTTACCTGTAAAAAAAAAAAAATCTAGTTCACTTTTGGTTGTGAGTGACTATAAATAAAACTCAACACTCACTCTCTGTCAGTGGGATGGAGATGATGACACCATTTCCAGTCCCGACCCAAAGGCGATTTCCACCGATGAGAAGTGCTGTGATTCGCACAAAGGAGAATCCCAGCTTGCCAGTACCTGCGAAATACAACCAGAATGGGAGTAATGGCATTTGAATCATGACACTACCCTAAAAGGTGAAGTGACCATAGTTACAAGAGAATCTCCAAAAGTGAAATATACAGTAATTCTTGATAAAACAAGCTCAAATAAACTCACCCAGCATCTTGCTGACGTATGGCTCAATGTCTACATCCTGGAGGTGCTGGTGTGTATGTGCATGGTAGAGGCGCAAGGTAGAATCTAGTCGGATCGACACCCAGACTCCATCACCAATCCATGCCAGCTGCCGTACCTGACTCTCCCTGCGAGGGTGGGCATCAAAGGACTTCTACAAAGCAAAAAAGATTAAGAGGTGGATTAAACCAGCTGAACACTGCTGCAGCATTACAGCTGTATGTGAGGACATTTTTTTTTTTTCCAACAGTGGATTTGTGACTCACCTCAATCTGCATGCTCTTTGGCTGAATAACATGAATCTTGTTCTTGTAGCCACACCACACTTTATCGTGTACTACAGCCATGCAGCGGATGGAGTGATGAGGTCGGCCAAGGTCCATGAGGTGGTAGTTGGACAAATCCCACTGACCATCTGATGACAGAACACGAACATACTGAATGAGAAACCTACTGGTAATGTTCACAGCAACACCAAATAATTAAAATATTACTGAATATAAATAGTTATCTCAGTATTGTTTACCCTATTTATTTATTTTTATTTCCTTTCCAATTTATTTTCCCTTTTAATTATTAAATTATGTATTTATTTATATTTCATTTTCTCTTTGAATTTCCCCCCATTTATTCACTGGACCTCCTAATAATGTTGCTGCTTTTGACTTGCCCATCTCTGGTCAAAAACTCATCTCTTTCACAGCTAATTTGTCAATGTCTACAACTTCTCAGCCACGTACTATTTCATTCCATAACATTAAGGACATTAACCCAACCTTGTTCTCATCTGGTATTATTTCTTTTCCCAACATTAATCTTCTTTCTTTACTTGATGAACTGGTTTCGTATTATAACGATGGGCTCCAAAATCTCCTTAACACTCAAAACTCGAACTGTTACTTTTACGCACTCTGCACCCTGGTTCACTCCAGATCTTTATCAACTAAAGGCAAGGATCATCAACTGGAGCAGCTGTACAGAAAAACTGGTCTAACTATTCACAAGACTCTCTATAACTCCCATATCCTCCTCTACAAAGATACTTACTTAGCCACTGCTAAATCTGCATATTATGGACTCATTAGCACTGATGATGGCAATTCCACAGTCAACAAAATACTGCAACCTCCAGATTCCCTTCCACGTTACCTCTATTCAACATTCTGTAATTCTTCAATGCTGTTTTTTATTTCCAAAAGTAATAGAATTCATCAACAATTATCCAATGTCACTCCCAGTTCATCCTCCACAACTCCGGTTTCTGCCTTCTTCTCTTTCTCATATTCTGTTTTCACACTACCAACAACCAATGAAATTACCAAACTTCTTCTGCAATCGAAAGCCTCTTCTTGCGCGCTGGACCCCATTCTTACAGTACTGGTCAAGGCTTGTCTTCCCTTCCCTCACTTATTCCATTAATAACAGCAATCATCCATTCCTCTCTCTTCTGTTACTGTTCTGTCTTATTTCAAATCTGCAGTAATAACTCCCATATTGAAGAAACCCAGTACAGATTTCCAAAACTTCAATAACCTCCATCCTATTAGCAATTTTCCATTTCTCTCCAAAATTCCTTAAAAACTGTTGCTTCCCAAGTTCACTCTCACCTAGCTGACAATAACCTCTATGAACAATTCCAGTCTGGTGTCTGTCCCCACCACAGCACTGACACAGCTTTACTTAAAATTACCAGTGACCTCCTTATCACTGCTGATCCTGGACTTCTCTCCATGCTCATTCTGCTAGATTTGCCCACAGCTTTTGACACATTCTCTCATTCAGTCCTCTTTGATAGACTTTCATCCACTGGCATTACTGGCACACCCCTGAATTGGTTCAAATCTTATCTGGCTAACCGGACTCAGGTTAATTAGCTTGGCAACATCAGCTCTTAGTCCTTTCCAGTAACTACCGGTGTCCCTCAGGGTTCAGTCCTGGGGCCACTTCTTTTTACAATCTACTTCTTCTTGGCCACATTTTCTGTAAGTTCAATATCAGTTTCTATTGTTATGCTGATGACAGCCAGCTTTACATGTCCACCAAACCAGCCTCCTCTGTTACACCCATGCCCCTTACTGAGTCTTACTGAGATAAAATCCTGGTTTTCCTATAATTTCTTAAAGCTCATCAGTGATAAAACAGAGTTTCTTCTTATTGTCTCTAAATCCACACTTTCAAAGTTTGATATTTTTCCCATTACAATCAATGACATATCAGTTTTTCTTGCTCAACAGGCAAAGAGCCTGGGGGTCACCCTAGACTAGACCCTGCCTTTTACATCCACATGAACAGTATCACTCGTTCTGCATATTTCCAGCTTCAAAGTACAAATCAACTCCATCAATCACTTTTCACCCAGTAAAAAATGAAACCTATAGGCACCTATAAATAAAATTTTATTATTATTATTAGTATTATTACAGGGCAGCACGGTGGCGCTGTGGTTAGCACTGTTGCCTCACAGCAAGAGGGTCTGGGTTCAATTCCAACAGCTGGCTGCCTTTGACCCCCCTGCGTGGAGCTTGCATGTTCTCCCCGTGTTGGCGTGGGCTCTCTCCGGGTGCTCCGGCTTCCTCCCGCACTCCAGAGACGTGCAGCGGGGGTTGGGTTAACTGGCAATTCTAAATTGACCGTAGGTGTGAATGTGTGCGTGAATGGTTGGCGTGTCTCTCTGGGTTGGCTCTGCGACAGACTGGCGACCTGTCCAGAGTGTACCCTGCCCTTCGCCCTGTGAGAGCTGGGATAGGCTCCAGCGCCCCCCGCAACCCTGAAATGGACAAGCGGAAGAAAATGAATGAGTGAATGAATATTATGATGATGATGATGATGGTGATGATGATGAAGCTGCTTTGTGTGTCTGTGGAAGGACAGTGTCGCTCACACACTCTGGGACGGTGACTATAGTCAAACGGCTTGAGGCTGCTGTTTTTGGTATTACCGTCCTTCCATCCTGCAGGTGAACCGCGCTGCAGCCCAGGCTGCTCCATCAGTGACTTCTCTTTCCTCTGCTCGGCTGTGTGTAGATGCAGAGGCTGCTCAGGTTATTTTTAACGGTTTGCATCGAGGGCGAAAAAAAAAAAAAAAAAATTCGATGTCTGTCTCTTTTTCTTGTTTCTCAGCTGTTTAGGAGTAAAACAGCGTCTCTGTATGTGAGGGGGAAGGCTGCCAGACTATATTTACTTCTCTCACTAACCTTGCAGCATACGCCATGATCTTTAGTTACATAAAAAGGAAAATCAATATCCAACACACACACACACACACACACACACATTCCTTCGTACAAACCGCTGAGTGGAGTCTCAAGGCAGGATTGTTTCATTAAAAAATCTT
>VUQH01041046.1:0-23835 GCA_015106775.1 Etroplus canarensis
ATGCCATACGGGCTGGTCTGAGTATTTCAGAAAATGCTGATCTACTGCACAGATCTTAGTCTGAACAAGAGAAAATATCCAGTGAGAGGCAGTTCTCTGGGAGAAAACATTGTGTTCAGGCCGGAGAACAGAGGAGAATGGTCACACCGCAACAGTAACCTCAATACGCATAAATTACAGCCAAGCTAGGCGGAAGAGCATCTTGGAGAGCACAATGCAGCAAATCTTGAAGCAGATGGGCTATGGCAGCAGAAGACCGCACTGGGCGACGCTCCTGTCAGCTAACAGCTGGAAACTGAAGCTACAGTTCACACGGGCTCACCAGCACTGGACAATGGAAGACTGGGGAAATGCTGCCTGGTCTTTGATTTCTGCTGGCAGGGTCAGAATTTGGCGTTGTTAACATGAAATAATATGAGAACATGGAAAAAGAACATAAGAAAAGAAGAAGATAAAAGGGGGATTAATAAAGTATATCTTCTTCAATCATTTCACACGTGCACGAACAGAACCAGTAACATTCAGTGGTGGAGAGGTGAAAAAGAAGGAGGCCCATTACAGGCGCCAGGGAGCAATGTGGGGGGGGTTCGGTTTCTTGCTCAAGGGCACCTGGACAGTGCTCAGGGGTGGGGGTGAACCGACGCCTCTCCAGCCTCCAGCGCATCTTTGTAGATATGAGTCCAAGGTGGGTCAGAATGTGGTCTCCGACCTCCACGGGCGAGTTTCCAGCCAGCGGCGCTCAGCGGCCCTCTGGTTCCCCAACCAAGTCGACCAACAGACTGAGCCACTGCTGCCCCAGTGACGGTATAACGGTGTGGAGGATCTTTTCTTGGCACGCTTTGACCCCCTTAGTACCGACTGAGCGTGGTCTGCACACCACAGCCTTTCTGATCACAGTGCGCCCACCTTCTGATGGAGAACACGCCACGTTGCAAAGCTCAGATCATCTCCAACTGGTTTCCTGAACATGAAAACGAGTGCGAAAATGGCCTCCACACTCACAGCGTCAAAATCCAGGGGAGCGCTTCGGGATGTGGTGGAACAGGAGATTCTCGTCATGGACGTGCAGCCGACAAATCCGCAGTAAGCGCGTGATGTCATCATGTCAATATGGAGCAAAATCTCTGACGACTGTTTCCAACAACTTGTTACATCACAAAGAACTAAAGCAGCTCTGAAGGCAACAGTTGGTCCAGCCCAGCAAAAGCGAGGTGTATCTAATGAATAAAACTGGATTTCAAATGATCTGTTTTTCTTTACACTTGTTAATGTTTCCACCCTCAAGGGTGAATCACTTGCAGGCAAAGCTTCTGGAGTCAGAAATAATGCATGTGGTGTGCGGTGACGCACCAGGTTTAGGCGATATTAATACAGGTCCGTCACTCCCAAAGTGTCATGCTCAAGGACCTCTTGGCGTCACACTCATCCGCACTGTGTAGGCATTGTTTTTTCACCATGCAGGGTTAATGTTGTGAAAAGGCAAATTTTAACCTAAACCGCAATTATTTTCAGAAAGCCACAGTTTTTAGTGCTTAAACTTAACCGGTGACTAGAAGCCACAGGAAAGGGTGAGTGAAATGACAACTCTGAAAGCGAAAACATGAGCTGGCGGCCCCTCGCTGACGAACTCGTGACCTGAAGTGTCCGTTCCTGCTGCGGCCGGTGGACTGAGACGCAGATGCCAAAGAACACCGTATCTGCAACTCTGCGACACTGGCAAGAAATGACGGAAGTATCTGATGCGCTGGTATCTAAACACACTGACATTTTACATAAAATCCCAACTCTTTTGAAAACAGATGTACACACACACACACAAACACACACACAGTATAATAATACTACAATTCTCGCTAAATTAAAGAAAAACTGTTTTGCTCAGTTGATGCTTCAACTCCTTTCCGACTATTTCCTCTGTGCATCACCAGCTTTTACCACCCGTCTGTAGCGTTCCTGTTTGCTTTTCGGGTGACTGGGTTCTGCTATGGGTCTTTGCACTTGGAGAATGAGGTTAAGGTGACAGGATATTGGCTTCTGAAATTCAGCTACAGGAGAACAAGTGTGTTATCTATGTAGAAATAACAGCACCTCAACATTTTTGCATTTGCTTCTGTGCACTTTGATGTAATATGTGTGCTGCAGCTATGAAGAAGCACCAGTAAATACTCAACATCTCTCCAAAGAGCAGAAGTGCACACTTTTTCTTTCAGTGGGTTTAATGTGAACGTGAAGCTTCTGCAAACACAGTCGGACACAAGCGAAAGCACAGCGAGCCTGGTGCTGATGTCAGGTCCAACTTCGCGTGAAGAAGAGAGGAGGCTTTTTGCTTAACGTAAGGAGGAGACATTTTCCAGTAGTTACATGATAAACACGTGACATGTTAGTTTATCTATGGATTCACTGCTGGCACGTTCAGGTGTCCTCTCCTGGGAACTCTTGCACATCAGATTCTTATTTTCTGGTGATTTTGATACATTTTCTGTAAATACACAGTAATTGACACAAACATCTCTGAGCTGTATAGCTCTAAAGACATCCTAGTGTTTGGTTTTTTTTTGCTTGGTAATGTTTACTGTTTGACATTTGAAGATTTATTCAAAAACGGGCACGAAGTTCCGTGTGCCAACGACGAAAACCACCAAATTTAGTGAAAGGTGCAAAAGCCAGCATCTGTGATGGCGTGGGGCTGCATCAGTGCTCACCGCGTCGGTGAGTTGCGTTGATGTGACGTTGATGTGTAGGTGTCATTAACTCTGAGGCATAAATGAAGGTTTTAGAGAGACACGTGCAGCCGTCAAGGCGGGGACACAGCGTGTGCGTGCTTTGCTGGCCCATGGACAGTTCAGCTCCGTCTCCTATTGTAAATGTATAGTGCATCATGAAGAGGAGAATCAGATATTGGACCATGGACTATGGACTGCTGAGCAGATAAAGCGTCATATCAAGCAAAGATGGACAAATTTTTAATTGCAAAACTCCAGCATTAATATCGGCAGTTCCAAAATGATTAATAAGTGTTATTAAAAAGACAGGTGATGTACCACAATGGGAAACATGCTCAGTTTTTGTTGAGCGCGTTGCAGCTATCGCATACTAAATTTGTGTATATTTACAAAATAAAAAATATAATTAAGTTGATCACTAAAACTACTCCCCCCCCTTTTTAATTTTTTTATTTATTTTTTTTTTAAATTATTATTTTCCTTCTTAATTTGTTAATTAATCCAATTTCATTTTGTTTATTTGAATTGAAAAATGATGGAAGGGTATGCAGTTTGTGTGTGTAATGTGTATATGTCATTTGTTTGTGAAAAAAATCTTGAAAAAGACAATAAACATTGGCAAAAAAACAAAACAAGTGTTATTAAAAAGACAGGTGATGTACCATGATGGTAAACATGCTCAGTTCTTGTTGAGCGCGTTGCAGCCATCGCATTCTAAATCTGTGTATATTTAGAAAATAAAAAAATATAATTAAGTTGATCACTAAAACTACTAAAAAATATTTCCTTTGTAGTTTTGTCAGTTAAATAAGTTAAATATTAGATTTTTTCTTGAGGTGGCTTTTTGTTGTGAACTGGGGCAAAAACTCAACTGTTTTTATTGCATTTTAGAAAACATACAAACTTTTCTGGAAATGGGGTTTGTGTATTATTATTATTATTATTATTATTATTATTATTATTATTATTATTATTATCATCTCGTGGCCTAGGAGCACTTCGGAACTGAGTGCTGACACCAAATCCGGGTGAATAAATGAACGGGTCGATGTTTCCCACAGATTTAGATTCCATTTGTGGCGGGGCATATGCCTGGTGTAATTGACCAATAAATCACTCCAACTCTACCATTACCGCAGCTGGCGACGATGGTCCTGGTTCTGCTCTGCAGCGTCCCTGTGCTCGGTGCAGCTGCGTTTGAACCGCTTCACCACGTCCTGCAGAGTCTGGTTAGGGCGACCCTCTGGCTCGAGCCAGAGCCGAAGGAGAACCCGTACTGCCGCTTACAGCCAGAAGAACACCCGAGTGAAAATGAATGAAAAGATCGTCCGTGGCAAAGCAAGCTGAATGATTATAGAGGATTTCCACAATACTGGCCTGGCCAGCCAGCAAGGAAGCTGGTCAGGAAACACAAGATAGGAAATGCAAGGGCTGGCTGGGTTGCAGCAACCAAGAGCAATGAGGAGCATTCAGTAGAAAACTGATAGGTGAGACAGACAGAACTTTTTTCTTCATTTAGAAATCATTAAGGTTGAAACCCAAATGGGCAGGTTTAAATCTGCCATGATGGATCTACCCTCTGTCTTTATCTTGTGTACTTATACGTGGGCGGTACTAAACTGTGTTCCCGGAGTGAGCGTTGGCCCGGGCAGGATCCAGCAGGAACACCTGTGTCTCAGCTCCGATTCCCCGCCGTATTTAACCTCGGTTTTCATCTCCACTCTTGGCCATATTGTTGCTCTCCACTGTAGCCTGAGTCAACTGCTGACCTCTTTGCCTCTGTGCTGCCGGTACTTACCGCGCCTCTCTTCCGCCTTCTGTCAGGAACTTTGATTTACGAGCCTGCTTGGATCCCTGCCGCTCTCCTACCTGACTCTTCTATCCACCTACTCTGGAACTCTGGAGACAGGAAAGCACACTTTGAAAATGCTAGTTTGACTACAGTGTTGAGGTGTTGGACTTTGCTCAAATCCTCAAGAGATTCTTTATTTTTGCACAATTTGGAAAAAAACTGTTACTAAACCTTTAAACTATACCTGGCTGTGTCCTGCATTTCTGTACACGCCTTGAGATACTTCTCGCTTGTATCTTGTCCAAGGTAATGACTTGTGTTGGGTATATTTAAAACATTCTAAAATCACTGTTTTTGATGCTTTTACATAAGGTCAGAAGATTAAATATTTTCAGTGTGCAGTAGGAAAATATCTCATCTGAAGGGTGTAAAGTTGGCATTTCTTCAAAAAAAATGAATTTCCACAAATGTTTGAAGACTAAACTTATGACCTAAGCTTTAGCTAAGACTTGCAGCGATTTGATAATAACCTCAGTTCCAGTGTTCGGAGTATAATTTAATAAAGTGGCTGCAGGTCGGAGGATAAATACATGCAGAAATAAGCATTTTAACAATGTGATGACCGGCTTGTGAACTCTGTCATCGCCCTCCAAATTCCCCCATTTCCTCCTCGGTTCCACTTTCCTATCGTAGTCACTTACAATCTTCATCGTCAGGCCTCTCTGTCTTACTCATTACTGCCTTCACTCACTATCTATCTTTTGTCTATCTATCACTCTGTTCCTCCATTTCCTGTCTCATTTTCTTTTCTTCTTTATGTCTGAGAACTCTCATTTTCTCAAACTGACACTATCAAGGCACTGCAGAACAAATACTGGATAACATCCTACAGCCTTAAACATCTCAGCGATCCAGCGATTTTCTGGTCAGGAGGGGGTCGACGTGTCAAGGTTAAAGTTGAATGAGTAAAAATAAGCAAATAAATGCAGTAAGTTCAGCTGCAGGACTCAGACAAAAAGCCACCACAGGGTTTACACAAACGCTTTCTAACAAGTGGGGAAAAACACGTAGGCACTGGAACGCAGATATCTGGAGCATCGCTTGAAAACGATGCTCATCTTATCTTTGTTCTGATCAGCAAGAGCCTTGGGCACGATCTCAACGCACCGCGGGATCTTTGCCACGCTGATTGTGTGAATCTTACACTTCTTACGCTCCCATGTTCAAAGCAAAGGCGGTGTGTGCGTTGGTGTGCGCGCAGACAGGCACTGATATGCAGGTGGGAGTTTGACAAATCTTTATCACATGTGAAACTGGCTTTGAATCTAAATCGAATTTGATTATCTCGAGTCCCTTATCGAATCTACTTGGGTTTAGCTTTTTACACTGGCAAATAAAAGTAACAAAAGATTCAGATGAGATAGTGGTGAAAGAGAAAGTTTTCACAGGACTCCGTGCAGTCGTGTGAACAAGTAGGTGCACCGCGTGATTCAGGATCCTGTAGCCGCTCACGTAACTGTGCAGGCATTTTGCTCCACTCTTTATAGCTTCATTTCAATCAGGCTGAGGCAATGCAGCACCGTGATTCTTTTCTTTTTCAGGCTTTCTGCCGTAGATTTGACGGTGTGCTTGGGATCGCCGTCCTGTGGCGTGACACGGGTTCAGCCATGCTCTGGCTGTGGGGTAAATCGCCGCACACGCAGAGGAGTTCATGGTTGCCTCAGTGGCTGCAAGTTGCCCAACGTGTGTGGCTGCAAAACAAGCCCAAATCATTACCTGACCACCACCATGCTTGACAAGTATCATGAGGTTCTGTTTCCACCAAACACAGCAGCGTGCATTATGGCCAAACAGCTCCACACTGGTTTCTTCTCTCCAGAGAACATGGTTCTAGAAGTCTTGGAGGTTTGTAAATGTGAGCTGTGTCGCCATATTCTTTTTAGAAAGGCTTTCTCCTAACAGCCCTTCCAAACGAGCCCTACTCGTTCAGTCTTCTTCTAGTTGTACTGTCATGAACTTAAATATTTAACCTGCTACATGAGGCCTGCAGACTCTGAGGAGTAGCTCTTGGATTCATTGCAATTTTTCCGCGGCTTGCATGGCCTGACCTTGGGGTGAATTTGCTGGTGGATTTGATCTTTCAAGTTTGGCTTTTTTCATTTGTTTTGGTACTAAACATTTTAGGCAGCTTTACTAATGTGGACCAATAGGGATTTAGGGATTTGATTCACTGGGTCCCTGAAAAAGGTCCAGGAAGTCAGGTTTCACTATCGGTCTGTCTCATTTTAGAGTCAAATTTGCATATCCCAACTATGATCACATGTAAATTTATTTTCAAAAACAACAGCAGCGTTCTTGCTCATTAACACTTATCTAACTTTAGGGGGTGTTGGAACCTATCCTTGCTGACGTTGGGCGAGAGACAGGAGACAACCTGAATAGGCTACCAGTCCATCACAGAGCCAACAACTACTCACGCTCACATCTACAGGCAATCTCAAAATGACTAATGAACAAAGCATGCATGTCTGTGTACTGTAGGAGAATCCAGAAGAAACCCACGCAGAGCCTTCTCGCTATGAGGTGACAGTGCTGACTACACCATTCTTCTTCTTCTTCTTCTTTTGGCTGCTCCCATTAGGGGTCACCACAGCAGATTATCTTCCTCTATCTCACCCTATCCCTCACACCAACCCTCTGCATGTCCTCCTTCACCACATCCATCAACCTTCTCTGTGGTCTTCCTCTTCTCCTCCTGCCTGGCAGCTCCATCTTCAACATCCTTTGTCCAGTATGTCCACTATCCCTCCTCTGAACATGTCCAAACCATCTCAGCCTGAGCTGTCCCTCTGACGTACTCATTTCTAATCCTGTCCATCCTGGTCACTCCCAGTGAACATCTCAACATCTTCAGCTCTGCCGCCTCCAGCTCCACCTCCTGTCTTTTTGCCAGTGCCACCGTCTCCAGACTACACCATCATTCTGCCAACCACTAACAATGAAATGTTAGGAAAAGATGCAGCAGCTGTCCAGTCTGCAATGTTTATTCAAAAATACAATAAAAAAAATGTATATCATGTGATTTCAAAGCTTAGTGATTGCACCTACAAAAAGCAAAAACCACACCTGATTGAGAGTGACTCGCTCTCCCCTTCGAGGTCGCCAGTCTTGTTCAGTGCCGGACCGACAAGCTATTTTTAGATTGCTCAGTGGAAGTCCTGTTTAAACACTTGCATGCACACATTTTCTCTACATGACGTGTCAGATTAGCAACCCTTGAAGTTGAATTCCATTCTGAGAATACAGCAATGTCAGTGGGACTCAAATCTGGCAACTAGGGTTTATGCTACTTTAGAACAACGTGGTGATAGGCTAACCCTCGGAAGAATTCATTATCTACAACCCTACAAGAAAAAAAGGTTCTTGGACGTCTGCCTTCAGCTGCCTTCAGGCATCTAGACTGTGGACTCTCCCACTTAACACTGGTCCGTTCTTCCATTTGCCTAATCAGTAGGGGGAGCTCTAATTGTCATCAGTCACAACGGTTGGGTCAGTTTGACAAAGAAGTTGATGTTTGAGGTCTGTAGTGACATTGCAATGTAAAATTAGTTTTCTGTGGAGAGACCAAAAAGCTAATTTTACTGGTTTCTGTTTATGTTTCAAAGGTCATGACCTTAAAAGAGCTAGCCTTGACTTTTCAACTATCCATCCATACATTTTCTCCTGCTCAGTAGTATAAGCAGCCAGTCCTGGACCTCCCTCTGTCTGGCCACCTCTTCCAGTTCTTCCGGGCGGACACTGAGGTGTTCCCGAGCCAGCCGAGAGATGTAACCTCTCCGGCGGGTCCTGGTTCTGAACCAGGGCCTCCTTCTGGTTGCAAATGTCCAAAACACGTCACCTACTGTAAGAGGAATCCAGGAGGTATCTTAGTTAGGCACCTGAACTACCTCGCCCGCTTCTCTTGATGTGGAGGAGCAGAAGCTGTACTTGGAGGCCCCCCCTGAACGACTCAGAACCCAGCCACCTTTTGGAGGACGCTCATTTGTGCCACTTACATCTGCAGTCTGATTCGTTTGGTCACTACTCAGAGCGTGTGACCGTGAGTGGGGGCAGCAATGCAGACTGACCGGTAAATCGACAGCTTCGCCGTCAGTGAAAAAATATGAGTTCACTCTTGCTGCCTTGGGCTCGATTTCATCATCGTTACTGGTTAGCAAAAGAAATCCATACTGAGATACTTGACTAACTCAAGCTCCCAAGGTATTTTTGCTGCGTTTGGCTGTTTTTCAGACTTTAAAAAGGAACTGAATTGGGGCTGACGCACGAAGTGTCAAACAGCAACACAAGTGCAGAAAAGAATGCAAGCTGAGAATGGATTATTGTTTAGGAAATTAACTTTGAGGGGAGAAAAATCTCATGCATTTCGATGTCGTTTCAAGTCCTGAATGATCTCGTCCTTCCCAGCCGTTTCCCGTCCTCCCTGGTGGCATTTTAAGTGGCTTTAAACCCACACAAAGGGCTTGTTGCTGGAGGGGCTTTGAAGGGTGCCATAACCCTGGAAGGGCCTCTCTGTCGAACACACCTCAGACCAGCCCGCACAGGGGAACACACAGACACACAAAGCCTCGCTCTCTGACCCCTGAGGTGTGGTGAGTGCCCACCCCCCCCCCGCTGCCGCACTCTCCTTAGCCGATTAGGCCGCCCATGCGTGTCCACCCCCGCGGGGCAGAAAATTGTCGTGTCCAATTCCTCTCTACATCCAAAGCCCCCTTTTTCCATTTCCTCCTCTCTCTGTCTGTCTGTATCTGTCGCTGCTCTCCCTGGGGAGTCTGCTGGATTGAGAGGAAATGGTGCTGATCGGGGAGCCAGACAGATAGCACGAGAGTGTGTGTGTGTGTGTGCGCGCGCGCGCGTGTGTGTGTGCGCGCACTTGTGCGAACGGCACATTTAATTTGTTTATCCATGTGATATTCTACTTTAGGAGGGAACACATTTTAGCAGCTTCATCTTTTTTGCATGCATTTCTAAATAAGGCCACAGCAGCAGCGGTCCACAGGATTTATAGTAAAAAAATTGATTAACCCTCTCTAATCCAGTGCCACAGATGTCCGCTTTGCGCGTGCGTGTAACACCTGATTAGGATCAAACCGTCAGCTCTGATCAGATCACGCATCATGCCATCCTTCCAAGGAGAAACGGCAGATTTCTTAGGAAACGCGCTGCTCCTTGCACCTCTGTTGGATGGGAACTTCCTCTTTTAAAACGCTGCTGGTATTATCAGTTTTGGACAGGTGGTCTCGTCCCAATATTGTCCACACGAGCAGATCTGCAACTCTTGCTACCAGAACGGGGAAAGATGGTGGTCACGTCCTCTTTAGTTGAAGCAATATGTTTTTTCAAATAAAAAGAAAACTTGTGTCTCAAAACTTGTGCGTGTTTGAATTCTAAGTTACCTTCGTGCCAGTGAAAGAAAACAGAAACGTTTTGACAGGTCGGAGTTAAAGTTAATAATTCATAACTTTTAGCAAAGCACCGAGGTACAAAAACACAGTTTTATAAAATGCTGAAGGTACTCTTGCCAAGAGGTTCTTACAGTTACTGATTTGGTTCCCTGGTGCAGCTGTCTGCATCTGGAAAATAACACTAAGCGACAATCACATCTCTCTGGAAGCTCCTTTAACGCAGGATCACAAACAGAATGACGAGCTACCGACAGTCACTGTCACAGGAACCGTCTGGAACAAAGCCAGCTGCTTCTCTACCGACCTCCAGGCCACGGCTGTGCGTCAGTCAGGGCTGACAGCCTACAGGTGTTCTCTCACATGAAAATCTGTCATGTTTCACACATATCAATATTTTCAATCGAACTGAAACGGGTAGAGCTGTTTTCAGTGGTAACTTATTGTGTAGTTTAGGACAGGGGTTCCCAACCCCCGGTCCGCGGGCCGGTACCAGGCCGTGGACCATTTGGAACCACGCCGCAAAGAAAAAATGTCGCGGTGAAAATGTTATTTTTCCTTTCTTCTACTGGATCTTATATTGAAAAACAACTGTTTCAGCCCTCGCCTCACTAACCGTGCTCAACTCTAGGACGTCGTTTCAGTATGGAAGCTTGTTTCTGCCACTAAAAAAAAAAAAAATGCACTCCACAACTCGAAATTTCAAGAAATTAACTCGAAATTTCAAGTTATTTTCTCGAAATTTCGAGTTAGCTCTACCAATCAGGAACCTATGTGAATGACGTCATTTCTTGTTACCCAGAAGGAGATGGCGCGGTCGTCTACGTGACCACAAATCCACACCTTCTCCATCGAGTAAACGGAGCAGTCAGTCACAATGCCATTCATCCAACACTTCTGGTGCATCCGGTGATACCCATGAGACTGTCCTGAGGTTTCCAGTTGTGCTTGTATAAAAGCCGCCACCTCTCCCACCTCTGTTTTGTTCTTTCTGCGCCAAAGTCTGTTGTTGTGTAAAATCATTTCCAGAGTACGTTTGCTGATAGTAACGCCATGTGATTCAGCTAGTAATTTCATCATTAGTAAAACCACGCTGAAAACACTCAGCAATTTGCGCATTCATGACCGGTATCTGTAGTACCGGTAGCTTAGCTGTAGCATTGGTAGCTGAGGCCTTCAGCTTTCGGGTAACAAGGAAATGAAATAAAAATTCACTGAAGAGCTTTTTCGGGAAGGAACGAGCAAACGATGGGACAGCAGCAGGGTCACGGACCGCGAGCAAATAGAAAGCCGCATTTAAAAGAAAATACAAAGATTCTTACCTAAGTTACAGGTTCAGTACAACAGGTGATACACGAGCTCCTCACCCGCTGTGACCGACTGGCTAATGAAGCAATGAAACCCACAAAACTGCTTCACCACACTGAGACAAAACACCTGTACACGTACCTTCTCTATATAAAGTATAAATGTTGCATTCAGATTACAAACTATTAACTGACAAAGATTTTTGTTATTGGAGCCAAATACGCAATATTGGGCCACACCTCTTAATCATTGATTTCAGGTGTTTTATTCAGTTCCATTCAGGTCTATAAAAAAAATCGAGCGCCTAGCCGTGCCGGCCGGCTTTACAAACATTTGTGAAAAAAAATGGGTCGTTCTAAACAGCTCACTGCGGTGAGCGTGGTAGTATACAGTAACAGGATGCAGCTGCTGCAACAAGACTTTTGGTAAAGCCTCTTCCCTCGGATATTCTGTGATTAACAGTAAGTGGTGTTCTTGCGAAGTGGTAAAGTGTTTAGGATCCGCAGCAACTCAGCCGTGACGTTGCAGAAATGCCAAGTAACAAGTGGCCAACGCTCTGCAGTGACTGCAGGGTTCATTAACATCGGCAAAAAAAACTGTGCACCGGGAGCTTCATGCCATGGGTTTCCATGGCCAAGAAGCTGCATGCGAGCCATCACCAAGGACAGTGCCAAGCAGTGGATGGACTGACGTAAAGCACGTCTCCTATGGACTCCAGAGCAGTGGAAACATGTTCTTTAGAGTGATGGATCACATGACTCTATCTCGCAGTCTGACGGATGTCAGGAGAACGATACCTGCCTGACTGCACTGCGTCATCTGTAAAGGTTGGTGGAGGAGGGATAACGTTATGGGGTTGTTTTTCTGGGGTTGGCCTGGGCCCCTTAGTTTCAGTGAAGATCAATCTTAAAGATTCAGCTCACAAAGACATTTTGATCAATTCTATGCTTCCAACTTTGTGGGAACAGTTTGGGGAAGTCCTCTTTCTGTTCGAGCACGACTGCGCTCCCGCGCACAAATTAAGCTTCATAAAGGCACGGTTGGATGACTTCAGAGTGGAAGAACTTTGCTGGCCCACACAGAGCCCTGACCTCAACCCTGGACACCTTTGGGATGAGCTAGAATAGAGCGCGTGAGCCAGCCCTGCTGTTACGGCTGCAAAAGGGGGAGCCAACTTTATATTAATGCATATGAGTGCAGAGTGGGATGTCATAAAAGCTCCTGTAGGTGTAATGTGGAGGTGGCCCCATACTGTTTCCTTTTAATGAATAAAACAAGAGAAAAAAGCGCGGCTCGCAATTTACATTTGGATTCAGCCGGTAGCTCGAGGACAGGACAACAGAGACAGCAGGCGTGCAACATGTTTGAGGTCTTTTGGCAACAAAAAAAAGAAAATCCCTTCTAGCTCCGAGAGTGAGGAGAGATTTTCCCGGCACAAAGTGGTATCTTTATCCCTATAATCAGAGAGATCCAACAGGAGATACAGATTGCCTCGTTGCTTCTCCTCTCCCTCTCCCCTTTCCTCTTTTCTTCTCCATAAAAGCAGTGTTTTCTATCTCTTAAACTGTTTGTTGTCACAACTGGTAAACAAGTAAACAGAAAGGAGTAGCTGAGCGGACATTCTGTTGTGCCGGTGACAGCCTCCTGCAGGCTCTCCTCCAGCATTATCTTAACAACTCTCCATTTAAAATGTATGAACACACTGACACACAGAGTGCTTTTGATAAGGACAAGAAGGGAGGGGAGAGGAGAGGCTGACAAGCACGGGGAAAGAAACGCAGAGGGAAGAGCAGAGGTGATGAGGAAAGGAAACGAGGAAAGAGGACTGCCAAGGAATGGAGAAGCTTAAGGATATGAAAGGAAATGAGATGATAGGAAGGAAGACAAGGGAGAAAAGGGGGTGAAAAGACAAACAGGGAAGTGAAAAGATGTGATGAGACAAATGTGCAACCAAAAGGAGACAAAGAAGGAAGGATGACATGAAAGAAAAGAGAGGAAAAGGGCGCAAAAGAGACGGGGGGAAAAGTAGAGATGGGGGAATGAAGAGTTAAAGACAGATGATAGCAAAGGAATCAAAGAAAGAGGAGGAGAGGAGATAAGAGAGTAGGAAGTGAAGGGAGGCGAGGAGAAAGGCGAGAAAAAGAAGTTTAGAAGGAGCAGGAGAACCTGGGCTGAAACGTGAAAAGGGATGAGAACAAACCAGGAGGGTAGAGGGCAGGAGAAGGAGAGGTGATGAGACGGAGACGAGGGGAGATGACGGGGCTGAAGTAGGGGATGATGCTCTTTCGAACGCACGTGCACGCCGGCTTTAAGCTGCGCCGCTGGGAGTCGGTGGCTCGCCGCTGCTCCCCGTGCTGGTGGGAACCGAGTCGGCTGCTTGTCAAGCAAATCGCTTAGTGGTGTTTGAAGGCTCCCAGGGCGGGACCGAGCTCGAGTGTCGTGTCGAATCAGCCTTTCGCCACAACCGCCTGAACGCACCATTACTGCAAATTATTTACAGTTCTCATCTGCACCATCTGCATCCCTGTTAACTGCTGCTCTTCATCTTCTCACATCTCGGTTCTCCCCTCGCTCATTCCTTCTGATTGGATTGCTACCCCATGATGGCTCCCTCTTCTTTTTACTATCCTTTGTCATGCTCTGTTGAGTGGCAAAGTGGGAGGACTACTCTAAGTGTTTTGTAAGCATTTGGAACCATATAATAAACCATAATTAAGGAGATTTTAATTCTAATTAAAGTTTGAGCGTTGAGTTTGAAGCCTGCATAGTTCGCCGCCACATCAGCCAATCGTAAACCGTCCAGTCCAGACGCCATTCTCGTTAACTGCTCGCAGTACTCTTTCTACAAATGTGCTGCACATGCAGGCTGCTTCGGTGTCACCCTGTTGTCCAGTTTATCTCATACCACTGCAGTTGGGTCTCATCATGGAGGCGCTGGTGGTCTCAGAAACCAACCTTCCAGTCTTTTTCCTGTAACGTTTTGGCTCGTTGTCTTGTTGTACGATGAACCCCCGGCTAACCGGCGCATCCTTTGCTACTGGCTTTGCGTCAGCATTGCAGTAGCAGGACTCACTACTATTACCTGCACTACTGTGTTATCCTAAAATGACAAAGTCTGCCCCCAGCCCACCTTGGTACAGACAGGGGGCTTTGTAAGTAATCACTACAAGTTGTGGCATCTGCAGGAATGGTTTGCATTAACATTAAAGGTTTGATTTACTTGCATTGTTCAGGACATCTCTTGGTTTGCCCTTTCAGTTTCAGTTGCTCGTCACCCCTTTTTTCCTTGTTCCCTGCCTGATGTCTCCCTAGTGGTCTTCGTCTCTGCGTCATGTCCCGTCTTATTTTGGTAGTCTGTCTGGTCCCTGTTTACTTCCTGCCCTGATTGTTTCCAGCTGTGTTCCCTTCCCACGTGTTGCCTGTTCATTGGTCTGTTTTCATCTATTTAAGTCCCGTCTTCCGTGTTACCATTGTCGCGTCATCCTGGTTCGTCCCCTGGTTGTCTTCCTCTTGTCTTCCTGTTTACCCACCTGTGAACTCGACTTGAAATCCCTCCGGACATGTCTGTTGAGTCGTTGGCTAAATAAAGCCCTTTTGATTTTATCCTTCAGTCTCTGAGTCCTGCATAGTGGTCCACATTTCTGACACCATGGCAACCCATGACAATGTACATATAATTTTCAGTCTTTGGTGATCTTGGTGACATTTTCCCCTCTTGGCCAGTTTACTGTGTAACATCACTAAGCTCTCACAACAACTGTTCAGGGACTGGATAGCCAGCAGCAACAGGCAGATACTCTGTACTCTCAAAACACGCTCGCAGTGCGTCCCCAAAGACGTGGTCAAATACCTTCTCCAGTCCACAAAACACATGTAGACTGGTTGGATAAACTCCCACACAAACTTGAATAACCTTGAGAAGATGAAGATATGGTCCATTGTTCCATGACCAGCGGGAGAACTTCATGCAACAGACAGACTCTCCTCTCCAGTACCCTGGTAAAGGCTTTTATGATGCTTCAAAAGATATGAATTTTTGTACCAGTGCAAATGTAACATTTTACATAATCATGCTAACAAACAGACAACCAAACCAAGCTCAAGACACAACCTCCTCCTGTGTGGAGTTTACATATTCTCTCCATGTCTGTGTGGGTTCTCTCCAGGTGCTCCGGCTTCCTTCCAAAGTTCAGACATGTGTGATGCTAGGATAATTGATGATTCTGAATTGGCTGTAGGTATGAATGGTCGTCTGCCTCTCTGTGGTCTCTGTGTCCAGGGTGTACCCTGCCTCTCCAGTTTTGATAGGCTCTAGCAGATGGTGCAGGAAATGTGTGAGGACAGTGGTAAGGTGTGCAGTAGGAGTGAGATGGATTGAAGGTGGGGGTGGGATTACATCAGAGATCAGCTCTGAGCCCCTTTTTGTTTGCAGTGGTGATGGACAGATTGACAGATGAGGTCAGACAGGAACCTGCGTGGACAATGATGTTTGCAGATGACATTGTGATCTGTAGTGAGAGTAGGGAGGAGGTGGAAGAGAGCCGGGAGAGGTGGAGGTATGCACTGGAGAGAAGAGGAATGAAAGCCAGCAGAAGCAAGACAGAGTACATGTGTGTGAATGAGAGGGAAGCAGGTGGAATGGTGAAGATGCAAGGAGTAGAGGTGGTGAAGGAAGTTTAAATACTTGGGGTCATCCATCCAGACAGCACACAAGAGAGGTGAACAGGGAGAGTGCAGGCAGGGTGGAGACAAGTGTCAGAGGTGCTTTGTGACAGAAGGATAGCAGCAGGAGTGAAAGGGAAGGTTTACAAGACGGTAGTGAGACCTGCTATGATGTATGGTTTGGAGACGGTGGCACTGATGAAAAGACAGGAGGTGGAGCTGGAAGATGTTGAGATGTTCTCTAGGAGTGACCAGGATGGACAGGATTGGAAATGAGTCCATCAGAGGGACAGCTCAGGCTGAGATGGTTTGGACACGTTCAGAGGAGGGACAGTGGACATATAATGTATCATATAATGTCTTTTCCTTTTCATTGGTTTTTCACCCACAGAGGTTGCCACTTGGTGAATTCCTGATTATTACATCCAGATTTAATATACTTCAGTTAATGCCATCTGAATGCATTTATTAGTTGTACTTGTCCACCAGATGACTCTGTAAACTATATATACCAGATATTTAAAAAAATGCCAGATGGACATTCCCCTGCAAATGAAACTGATGCAAACTCACTCAGATTTACATTTAATCGAGAAGTCAAATCACCAACAAGTGACCTGTTCGCAACATTTATCAGCCAAAATGAGTCAATGCAACTTTAATTAGAACTGAATGAGTTACGCTCATTCCACGGTAATAGTGTGAAAGCATTAATATACATCCTTCATTCACTGCATTTACTCAGTAACAACAGAGACTGAACAAAACCATATGGCCCGTTCTGCTTATTATCTTTGTGGATGGATTTTTGTTTCTTCTTGTCTATTTGCAGACAGTACAGATGAGCAGTGTTTCCGGTTCTCAGACTGCGCGAGCTGCACGGCCAACACAAGAGGCTGTCAGTGGTGCGAGGACAGGAAGTGTATATCCACATCAAGCAATTGTACTGTGGTAAGGCTTTAAAGACTCATCAAATATTAATAATAATAGAATCCACGGATTTTGACCCTGTTGGAATGTAGCCATATGTCAAAACTCAGGGATGACCCTATTTGGGTGAAAGATTGGTATTAGCTTATGGTAGCTAGCGGCATTCATGAACCGAATGGGGGCAACGCATCGGCTACGTTCACACTGCAGGTCTTAATGCTCAGTTCCGATTTTTTTTGCGTGGCCGTTCACATTATAATTTAAGTGTGAACGGTCTACGGATCTGAAGAGGGAGACGTGACGTCACACGCAGCTGTTGTTTATGGAAGTAGCTGTGGATGCTACACATGTGAGTAAAACCTCACTTTGTTTACACTGACTAGCTCCATCGAGCATGTTGGCCATGCTTGTTTGGTCCTTCATTTATATTTGATCTCGCCTCCTCAGGTGCCGAATTATGACCTCTGCCTCACTTCACTGACGTAAAAGTCAGATGAAATGCGACATGGCCGTTCAGACTAAAAATACGTATCTGATAAAGGACCACATATGAATGTGGCCTGAATCCAGACAGAATCAGATACGGGTCGCATATGGGCAAAAGCAACTGGATTTGGGCCACTTTTGCCTGCAGTGTTAACGTAGCCATAGTCGCACATGCCAGCTAGGTAACTAAGCAACGTACTAATGAAATAACTGAATTGCACTCACCAAAACTAAACGCAAACTTTTGGGATATCTATATGATACAGCAAGCCATACTTTTAGTTACTGAAATGCTCCAGAAGGCACAAACACAGAAATGAGGTCCAGTTTAAAAACTTTAAAACCCCTGTCACACCCTGACGGTTTTACCAGCGTATGCTGACTCATCAGAATTTCTCTAAAACGCTGGCATACGCCTAACTATGATTTTTTTTTAAAAATTATGGACGTATACATAACATATTAGTAACTTATATAGAACATTTCCATAATTTATAGATAACTTACACCAAATAATGCTTAGCATGTTGTACCGTATTCACTGTATCAACTTCACCATCATGCCAAAGAAAGACTGCCAAAAACACTGCCAAGAAGTCTTTCGGACTTGGACGCATGGAGGAACCGTCATCACCTTCATGCTCACCCTGTGATGTGGATGATGCAGGTTCCAACGCCTCTCGGGCATCGTCAGTGGCATCGTAGCTGCGTCTGCGGCCAACACCTACTCTCAGCCAATACGCCATTACATGGTAGCTGTAAGTTAGAAACACGTTCAGTAAGGGCTGTGGTCATCCAGATCACATCAATTATGTCTACATAAGTCAATATGTGTTGGAGATAAGTTGGCTGTAAGTTACACATACTGTAGGTTCAAGCACGTTACTCATAGGTTAGAAAGAAGTTTTGGGTACACTAGACATTATCGCCACGTATTTTGACTTCTGAGTAACTTAGAAGTAACGTGTGTGAACATGTGTCAACGATTGCATAACTTACCTGCAACTTATGGCCCGCATATGTGGGATGTATGAGCCATACGCTGGCATATGTCAGAAAATTTAAGCACGCTCAAAATTTTTCAGCGACCTCGCCATACTACGATGTATATCAGCATGCTTCAGCATGCTCTTAACCTATACAAAACTTACCAGTAACTTATTCATGTATGCCAGTGTATTCGCCAGTGTATTTTTCATATGTGGGCATACACTGGTTAAATCGTCAAGGCGTGACAGGGGCTTAAGAAGCGAGACAAATAATAATCGGCTCCGGCTGCCTGAGTCTGGATAAACTGTCTATCAAAACGACCACACCTCTAACTCCAGTATCCATAGAAACTATCCATAAAGGCATAAACTGTACTTTGTTACATGCTGTAAACAGGATTTTTAATGCTGTAAAAGTCAATTAATGTGAGTCTTAACTGGATTTGTTCTAGTGCAACTTTGTAGCCCGCCTCAAGTGGCCATTACAGGAACTGCAGCTTTATACACTTCTGTCTGACACTTTGGTCTTGCTGCACTCGGACAGGGGTCTCAGACCTGTGGCTCTGTAGTTGCATGCAGCTCTTTTATCCATCCCCAGTGGTTCCCTATGTCTTTGACTAAAAAAACTAGATGAATGTGAATAGTGTCGTCTTAAATCCTAATAAAAAAATCACAGAGGAAAATATAGAATTTAATAGTGCATGGGCAGAATTGTTTGCTTTCACTACCAAAACATCTGGCTTAACTTGATCTACTGCTGTTCTTTAGTGAAAATTACACTGAAAACAGTTATTTTTTTTACTTTAACTATTATTTTCAAAGCCATTAACCTGCCATACATTCACTTATTAGATTTATTTGCACATATTCATGTAGGAGTCAAATTGGCCTGCATTGCTTTACAGCTGCTCTGATTCTAAGTAGGCCTAAACATGCTAATAGATATTTTTTCCTCCACTTCACAATTGTTCTATTTTGTTAGTCTTAAAATTAAGTAAATAAATAAATGCATCAAAAGTTAATTAATGTTTATAATGAAAATGAAAAGGGAAAATACCAAATGATCATTAATAGCCTACTGCAGAGTAGTCACGTGGCAAAATATTTTATATATTTGGATCTGTTAGTAAAGTTGATAGGCTAATTTCTACTTAACAAGTTATGTAATCTTCATTAGGATACGATGAGCTTAAATAGCTTAAATAAATGCACTTTTAGCTTCTCCCTTTTATTCTCCCCAAGGTGGCGCCACAGCAGATTAATCCGCATCGGTAATTTGGCAGAGGTTTTACGCCGGAATGTGTAAGCCACTACACTACGGGGACTAATAACACGGACTTTTTGTAGAAAAATGGTTTAAAAACGGCTCTTCTGCTGGTAAAGATGGCCGACTCCTGCGACAGGAGAAAGCTGAATGAGTGTTGGATTGGACATCCAGCCGTTTGGAAACGATCCTTTGTGGCGATCGAGGGGGGAAAACTTGAGCTGATAGTTGCTAGGGGAAAGTTCAGAGGCTTGTCAAAGCTGTTTTAAATGATTGGAGCAGAAGAAGAAGACTGTTTAAAGCAATCAGCACAAACACACTTTTAAGTTTTTTGTCCTTCGTTCTCTGAAGCGTAAAAACGAACATTATGTGAAGGTGTAAACTAAGATCATAACAGGCGATGCCCCTGCCGATTGCAACTTGTTTGTAATATTTACTTATCGTTCTTTTGCTACTTTTGCTCATCTTGTCCCCTTCTTTCGCTGTCTCTGTTTTTAATCTCAGCCCTGCTTTGTCTGTCTTTCTTTGTGTGTTTGGCGGCGTGTTGCTTTTGTCTGTCTGTCTGCACGGTTGGCTGGATTTGAATCTGAATCTGTGAACGAATCGGGTTCTGTGTGCGTGTGCAGCTGACTCTGGAGCTGGCCCAGCAGCATGGCGGCGCTCTGTCTCTGTCTCCCCCTCCGTCCATGTTGTCTGAACATCAGCTGAGCTTGTGGAAGCACGGAGCCAGAAGAAGGGGACATGTGTGTATCATTTGACACTTCCTGTTAGGCTGTGAAGTCACAGGGCTGAGTAGCCCCTCAGGTTATATGGAAATTAGGGTCAATCTAAGTACTAATTTACATTTACTTCATGCACTCCATCCATTTCCAACAACTGGTTGATTAAACGTTTGAGAAAAAGAGCACTATGCTGTGAGGAGATGTTCGCATCACTGAGGGATGTGGAAGCTGTACTTCTCAGCCACGATCCGTTCTGCTCATCCGAACGTGAGCATGTTTTTGGATCGATCCAGATGGCGCGTACCAATTCGATGCCGTCTCAGAAGCACAAAAGCAAAATGTTCGTGCGCTAATGCTGAAAATAGTATCATCCACTCAAAAACGAGACACAGTATTGTGCGAAAGCCTTGAGCCAAGCCTCGTTTCTTTAGAGTTTGCTGGGAAAATAGGAAATATTTAAAGATTTATGGAAATTTTGAGTTTGTAAAATTTTAACCAGCTTAAAAGTCAGTATTCAGTACGACCACTTTTATCCTTAAACATAGCCTGAACTCTCTTAGGAAAGTTCTTTTTTGTCATTTCTTTAAGCAGTCTTAAAGAAAAGTTCTCCAGGTTTCTTGAAGGACATCCTAAGGCTTTTCTTTGGATGCTCGCTGCTTTTTTTTCTCTTCTCTGCTAAGGTGACCCCATGCTTCTTCAGTAATGTTGAGGTCTGAGTTACACCACTGGACGAAATGTAGCCCAAACCATGACGGAGCCTCCGCCGTGTTTTACAGATGGCTGCAGACACTCACTGTTGGACCTCTCTCCTGATCTCCTCTGTGCACGGATGATGATTTGAGCCTAACACTGAACATTTGGATTTACCTGTTGCCACTGATTTTCAGTCCAGTTCTTGAGTAATTTAGCGTACCTCGGCCTTTTCTCCCTATTCCTCTTCATTAAGACTGTCTTCTTGACAGCCACCCTTCCACTGAGACCTTTCTGATGAGGCTTCAGCAAAGAGTAAATGGATCAACTGAAGGTCCAGATGCATCTCTCAGGTTCTGTGTCAGGTCTTTGCTGGATTTCCCACCTATTTGTTAAGAACATGATGTTCAGATACTGTTCATAGGTCAGTGTTGGGTGGCTTAACAAACATAAAAACCTTCCTCTGAACATGATGTTCACGAGGGCCAAGATGGTGGCGCGACGGTAGCGCGCGGCCACTCCGGAACCAAGGTGGTGCTTGTACTCCTGTGACTGTCCCTGTTTTGACACGGTTTGACCTGGTATTCGGGTGTTCGGCTGTGTGGACGCCGGGACAGTGGTGTCCGTGTTCGAAAGTCGGAGGTTGGAGGATGACCAGACGCCGTCGTAGCTCCGTCCACAGACGGTGTTAACTGCTGATAAGGCGGCGTTGTTTTTCATGACCTGCCAGGCAGCATCCGGGAAACCAAAAGTTTTGGTTTCCGGGGGGAGTGTCGTCACAGGGCTGATGCTGCGGCTGGGCGGTTTCTGGGGGCTCCGATCTCGGCCTGCTGTGTGGACCGGACCTTCAGTCCTCGGCGTTGCCTGATGCCGGTGGCCGGGGAAGAGGACATCGCGGTCAGGGTTTTGTGCTGGGCCGGAGGCGGGCCCTGGCCGGCTGGCCGGCATTACCCTTGTATGGGGCACCGGGTTCTGGGGGAACGCCATTTCATTTCACTGTGTATTTATATGTAGCTGAAATGGTAATAAAGTAATCCAATCCAATCCAATGATCAGGTACAAGAACTAGATGTCCTTCTCTCTAGTTACAAATTTTAATTGTGTTTCATAAAAATCAGTGTAGCTTGTGACTTTGTGGTGATTAACCCTTTAGAACTAGACCCAGTCAAACTGTGGGACAGGGACACAAGGGATAAAAATACTGTGCAGTCCAGCATAAAGAGGGACATCTTGTCACCCTGACAATGACTGAGCTGAAAATGAGTGAAAAAGCAACCAGGGTCCAAAGAAATACTTCAAAAGACCTTTAGAAACATTTCCTCTCTGAATCGTCTGTCTCCCTGGACGCAAAATGTAAAGAGATGAATGGTGGCTGAAGACTTGCACAGCACTGTGTCTCCTAGACCCTTGGCCTGACCTTTCATGAGTTTTTTCTAACTTATCCAACCGGAGGGACGATGAGCTAACGCCACGATGAGACATTCGTCTGTCCATCTCACAGTTCCCAAAAATTGCCGCTCCTTGTATTATTGGTCAGATTTTTGTGAAACCTGTACAGATTATGCTCAGTGTCAGAGTCACTAGGTTTACTGACGGCACATTAATGCTAGAACTAGGGCTGCTGTCCTGATATGACGGTTTGTGAGCCTCCTCGACTTCTCAGTGGATTTTAATTCTCATTAGTTTCTACAACACAGCCAACCACTGACGAGAAAACGCTTTATCAAATTCTTTTTGTGCTTCACACACTACAACAGCCTGTGAACTGTGAGGGATCGTGAGGTGGATGAGCTTCCACCTCATTAAGGTTGTGATTTTGTTTTATTCTAAGAGCGAAACTGAACCAAAGAGGCGGTAGGTTCAAGAAAACCTGGAAATCAGGATTGTATTTACCTGTACAGCCAGTAAACAAAGAAAAAGACTCTGACACATTTTCTCACTTCACCGGCACCTTGTCAAAAAAGTTTGTTTTGGAACTTTTTAATAATAAAAAAAAAAAAAAACAAAAGCACAGATCTTCTGTCTGTCTGAAACCTTACAGACAGAATTGTGAGGTTCAGATTTGCCCTGCTGGAGTGTAACTGTGCAGCTTTATAGGATAAAAACTTCAATAAAAACTCCATCTCGGTATAAGGTGTCCTTCAGATTGATTTTCTTTCTCACTCTGCATGTCCTGTTGACCGTTTGATTCACCACGCCCATCGCACTTTATTCATTTTCAGCTTTTGTTGCACACTGTATTGATTTCTCCAGGTTTATTGTATTTCCAGCCTTATTGTATTTACTCTTGAAGAGAACACTGACAGTGAACTTCGACTAATCTCATTTCCTCTCGTGTCCTGTGTACGTTTGAAGGCGGTGAGAGACCCGTCCCGGTGTAAGCGCAGGGAGGAGCTGGAGTGCTTCAGACTGGCCAACTGCAGGAGCTGCTCCCTGAACCTCAACTGTCAGTGGGAGCCGCAGCAGCAGGAGTGTCAGGCGCTGCCCGGTGAGGAGACGCGCTGATGCGGAAGCGAGCCGCGCGGCTCAAATTAAATTCACAAAGCTCATTTTATTCCAAGTAAATCATAGAAACTTTCCCCCGCCCCGACTTTGCAAAGTCTTTGCACAGCATGTTTGTGATTTGCTTTCTAATCTGCTTCCTGATGCAGATTGAGGCCATGTGCAGCAAAAAATGAAAACACCTTGAGAATCTACTTACAGATATTTACATAAACAGCTTCACAAATGCACGCATGCATAACCTGTTCCGTAAATGCACCGTGGATCTTTTTTTTTTTTTTTTTTTTATTTTATTTACAACAGCGTAG